>JAHWXV010372046.1:0-17375 GCA_024586415.1 Phrixothrix hirtus | reverse complement strand
TGTTAAATGCTGTTTACGTGGATGATGAAACCACGCCCTAAAATGGCGGGAAAACAAAATGGCGAGGATAAACATGGCGGGAATAGCCCCGCCCACGTGGACGGGGTTGGGTTAGATGGCACTCGCTCGGAGGGGAGGAGGTTAGGTTAGACCACGCCTTTGCGGGTTAGGTTAGACCACGCTCCTGAGAGTTGAGTTAGGCCACGCCTCGGAGGAGGAGAGGAGGGTCTCGTGCTGTCTAATTCCATCTACTCTTACCTAATTGTGCACCACTCGGTTTCCCTTTATTTGCGAAGATAAAGAGAAAGTTTAAGGGAGATCAGTTTAAAATCGTTGCTGATGTAAAGAAAAAAACAGCAGAATTCTTAAGTCACTTTTGGATGAAGAACGACAAAAGTTTTTTAACTAATGGCAGACGCGTATACAATGTGTATAAATGCGCAAAGAAAGGAAACTATTTTGAAGGGTACGTCATGCAGTTACGTCTTTTGTTTCATATAGTTTCGTAATTAAAGCAATCTAATCATTTAATTGTCATACTTCGCATGAATTCTTCGTTATTGCAAGATAAAGTGCTTTTATTTATATCTCATTTAATTACAAGAAAATTAAGGTGTACTATTAAAATCTACTATAGACTATTACACTTTATGTCATTTTTAAGGGCTTGTCCTTAACAGTACCATAACCGTGAAATTCTGCACCAATAATTCTTTTGTCAAAAATTAGTTTAGCTACTGATTTATAATCACCTCGTGGAAAATGGGGTGGTCCTTTACTCACATTGGGTATGTAGTTATGGATGTAATAATAACCCTGAAAAAATAATATCATTTCATTACTTGCATCTGTTTCTCTTCAACAAACATATAGTAACAATAAGTTTTATAACTATTGTGACTATTTTTACCTATTAACAACTTTTAATAAGAACTATGAGTGTAGTTCATTATTAAATTTACATATTTTCCTTTGAAAGTGATCCGCATATATAGATTTGATGTTACGTGATTTTTGGTTTCTGGAGGGTGAAATATATCCATCATAGAAGGGTTTGTGCCCTACATTTAATATGCTGCCTTTTCCTATGTGAACGAAAGGGCTAAAACTACATGAGTGCGGTTTATATTTGAATCAAACAATTATTAAGACGAAATAATCACAAATAATTTAAATGTCATTAATGGAGTTAGCAATTAAAATAACATTAAAAATTGATATAATAAGAATTGTTTAACATACAAAAGAGTAAAATAATTTCAACACAACCTTCAAATTGGTTCTACTTGAAAATGGGTTATTTTAGGAAAAAGTACAGGAAAACTGCTTTCTTAATAAGTTCATCAATTTTATATTATAATATTAAAATATTAAAAAAATTTCGAGCTAAGTAATTAGGGAGATATTTAGATGGCGCTTCACCGGATTACGCTGCTTTTGACAAAAATTTTAAATTTCCGTTTCAAAATAGATTTCGAAATTAAAAGCTTACCATGGGAGCCTTTCGAAATTCAACATAAGATGCAACCACTCAAAAGTTAGGTCATCTATATGATTGTGATGTACATCAGAAATTTAGTGTTGTGATATTCATGTGCATTGTTTGTAATTCATAACCAAATAATTTTAAAAGTCAAGCTATTTTGTTAAACCAATAAAAAATCACAAAATATCCATATTTTAAGCACTTATGATCACTAATTTAATTTTATATAGGTACCTTTAAGTTCTTAATTTAGGCACATCGAATTTAGGCATAAACAACTTCACGCGGGAACAACTGTTTTCTCCCACCATTAATCCATCAGGAAAACCAAGTTCAAACTATGATAGAACTGATGCTGCACTAAATTATTACACCATTCATTTTGGAACGGTATGTTGGCGTGCACCATTGCAACATGTTGAATATTGAAACAAAATGATGGAATTGTGATGTCAATATTGGCGCAACTGTTAAATGCCGAAACGCACCCCATATGTATAAAATTTCACAACATTATCTCAAGCGATGTTGAAAAAGCACCATCAGAAATGCATATTGGGAAGTAACAATTCGCAGTGGTTGTGATGTTACACGGGGTTCGGTAACCGTATGACCCGCATACTTTAGCGTCGTTCATTTTGACATTTAACTTCATTTCGACATATGCAATTTTGATTATTGTAGAGAATTTTCCAATGAATCAACCAATTTATACTGTAAGACAATTTATTAGAAGTGGCTGTATAATTCACCTTCAAAGAGATTTTTGATAGAAATTCGGTATTGAAAGATATGAACGCATACCTACGAGAAAAACAATTTTATGATAGGCAAGTGATTTTAATAAAGCAAGCAATTTTGAATTAGAATTTAGAAGATTTGTTCAAAGGGGTAGGAGATGAATGCTGTTTGCAAAAAAAACAATTATCGATGCTACAAGTCTGAAAGAAGCTTATCAAGAACCTTTAAAATAAATTTGAATTTTAACTTCTACAATATAAACATTACGAAGACGTTAAGGAATCCGACAAAATAGTTCAACGGATATTCTGCAGAGAATTCTTGTAAATTCTGAATGTATATCAAAATGTATGTGTTAGGCCGAATTTATGAAAGTGCATTAGGCAAAATTTTGTGTAGCTCATGAAATTCGCTATGAGTCTGTTTATTCTGTGAAAATATGCAATAAGTTGCTAATTACGCGGATTGGGCTCTTAAATTCTTGCCTATGTGTGTGGATGCGTGCGTGTGTGTGTGTGTGCTGCGTATGCGTGTGGGTGTGTATGTACGTGTGCTTGTACTCGTACGCGTTCACGCATACGTGCGCGTGCGCGTGTGCGGGTGCGTGTGTGTGGGTATGCGTGTGCGCGTGTGTGCGTGTGCGTATGTGTATATGCGTGTGAGCGTAGGTGCGTGTGTTGGGTGTATATGTATGTGTGATACTGTAGGTTAAGTTTTGTGATTTGGTGAACAGGGATAACTGTTTTTAATGTGTTTAGTCAAACAATAACGGAAAATTAACTGTAATTATAATAGAACATAAAGAAAAGCCATGTTATGGATTGAAAGTTACGAAAACGGCGTAATGTAAAATCCAAAGGCAATAAATGAAAAACAAACTGATATTAACAAAAAACGCCGATTTTGTCACACAAAAAGTTAGTTTAAATTGCTAAACTTAGTAGGAGTAACAAAAATATATCGTATTAAGCCTCCTCTATACTAGATTAGGCAACCCAAAATCTGATGTAACTTATGGACTAGTATGAATCTATGAACAATAGTTTTATTGACATTTTTTAATTAATTACGGAAGGATAATATTAAAAAGGTACTAAATACTGTGTTTTTAATATTATGCTTCCGCAATTAATTAAAAAATGCCCATGAAACTATTGGTTATAAATGCATAGTATTCCAAATTTTTATTACAACTATTGAAAATTAATAATATTTGATTATTGCATTTTGGGTTACCCAATCTAGTGTAGAGGAGACGGTAAGGTTGTGACAACAACCAATCATACAATTATCCTTTTTCGAAATTAGTACACGGTGCGGTGTGTGAGCATAAGGGGGAAAAAGATAACATACAAAAAGGTCGCCGAAAATTGTACAAATATTCGGATGTCCATGATTACAAGACATATTCATCAATGCGAGTGTTGCATGAAAAGACCAAAAAAATAGACAAGCTGGCTTATAGTTTGTTGAATAATTACCTGGGCTTTGAATAAAAGAGTACAAATGAATTTAATTAATTTTGAAAGTGTACCTGACAGATCCTACAAGTATATAATGCATTACAAAAACATTTAACAAAGTTTAGTTTATTGCATCCTTTGACTTCTAAGCGAGTACATGAAGTAACAAAATAGTAGTTCGGTAGTTTTGCTGATTTTAGAGCACCTCATGTATTGCAGTCAAATAATGGCAGAGAATTTACTGCAAATATCATAAAAGAACTAGCAGTCTTTTGGCAACATTTAGTATTAGTAAATGGTAGACCAATCACCCTCAGAGTCAAGGCTACGTAGGAAGAAATAATGCCAGCGTAAGAGATTCTTTAGTCGCCTAGATGCGTAATAACAACACTTAGTCGTTGGCTAAAGGGTTGAAATATATTCAATGGTCTATAAATACAACTTATCATGAAGCCATTAAGATACAGCTGTGTTTGGACAAATTCCAAAGCCTGATTTGTGATCTAAAGTTCCAAAAGAATGCTCGGAAGCAATATCTAACGCAATATTAGAGGAAGACTTGAGAAAACTATTAAAGACTGACGATAATGTAGATGGATCTTTAATTCCTGATTCATCAAACAATGTAAATGACTTTGAAACTTTTATACAGCAAGCAGAAATAGTAATAACTGAAAATGTTGAATATAATCTAACATATAACAATGAACAATTATTAATAAGTAACTCAGATATTTCTGGTACTTTAGGTGATGATTTGCAATTACAAACTGTGTCTAGATGCTCTCCCAAATGAAGTTATAGCAGAAAATAGGTAAGAAACAAATCTTAGTTTTTATTATGCTTTAGTTTGTTGCTTATGTGACCTACTTATTGCAGGCAAGAGTAAAATAGATAACGATAAAACGATTCAGTCAACTTTAGCGACAAATAAAATGATAAAAACATCCGGCTATAAAGTTAAGACAAACCGCTCATCCAAATATAAAAGGTCAAGCAGACAAAATAACGGAAAGGTCCAATAAAACATTAGGAACATTAGTAATTGAAGATAATGTATTGATAGATCTTGGTTAATTTGATAGGGGTAGAGGAGATCAAGCTAACCTTATAGGTATAGTTCTGGAAGAAAATGAAGGAACATTTACAAATTTGTTTGATTTAATCGCCTAATGTTGGTTTTAACACCCGTCCTATTAAAATGTGCCAAACCAGTTGCTGTACTTGTATGTAGATATTTTAACTAAATATACTATTTTTGTGTCAACTACTTGTAGTTAATAAATTTTCCAACATCTTTAGAACATCCTTCACTAATAGAAGGAAACTGAAAGTATTAATAGTCATTAAGCTTAAATTAAAGTATTCGACGTTAATTATTACAATAATTTGTTACCCAAATTTATGCTTGAAATAACCACTTGCATATATATTAAGAATGAAAAATCCATGCCCACTCCATTGTTCAAATTGATTTACACAGATTCGTCCGTACTAAAAGTTTATCGATTATTAATACGCTTCCCTATTGAAATATGCAGAGTTACTAAAATACGTTTTTGTATTACAATCATTCCTAATAGTGATATCCAACGTGCCACTTCAAATAAAGCTGTTATGGGAAGGATGCGCCTTCTTATGTTTTTCTATAGTTGTTACGATTCAAGCGAATCTCTTCGACAATTTAGCATGCACTTTTTATTCTTGAATGTACCATCAAACGCAAAGGAATTCGCCATATCGAGAGCAATGTCGCGTGTATTTACAGCAAAATGGATTATTCTATATGTATAGATATCAAACTTGAACCCTGCGCTTTTATAAATACAGTAACATAGATACATTACTTTTAAGGAGTTTTTAATTAAACATTACTATTTCGACATTTATAGATTTTAAGTTTACGTGCGTAATGATATGTTACACCATGTAATAGTATTTCATTTAAATTAATTGCCTGTGTATAAAAATTGGCAATTAATGGCACTATCTACGTATATTTAAACTAACAAACACGTAAAAGTATAATAAAAGTAATTAAAGTTTTATATTGCTTATTTATTTTTAACCGAAAGATTGCATTATATAAGGTATAAAAAAATCATGGGATAAATTCAATGAATCTGTAATAATTATTTGTTTTTTCAAGAAAAGCTCGGAAGGCGATTTTTGATTTCAATTGCGCGTTTTACACAACCATCAGGCGTTTATAAATCTCAAGATGCTCCCACGTAAATACAATTTCCAAGCTGTTTAAGAGTTTGAGGTTTATTGCTTGAAAATATGCGATCTTTTAAGTAGTGCGATAAAAAGAAATCTACCGATGTAAGGTCAGGAGATCTGGCGGGCTATTTAATGAAATCTGGTTGCCCGCTCCATCTGTTTGGAAAAACAATATTTAAATATTTCCGAACCTGAAGGGAATAGCTGGATGCAGCTATATCTTGTGGGAACCAAATTTATTCATTGGATAGGTCATCATTATTTTTATTAGTGTGTAAAGTAACCACTGCGAGAATTAACTCAAATTGAAGGAACTTCAAGTAGGTATTTCCAATATGATTACCATTAACCTTATACAGATACTATGCCTCAACGTCCTCCCTCCAATGTGAATCTAGATAAGACCAATGCCTCATATTCTGTTTATTGACAGACTAATTAAAAAAAGTGGATTCGCTAGAAAATAAAATATTTACTACAATTTCCCATTTCGGTTAACAATATCTTAAAATTGATCAGAAAATTGTTTGCAACGATCAAAATCATCTTATTTAACTCAGAAACTATAGTTATTTTGAAATAATCGCAATTTTATTTACTCAGTATGCTGTGAATTGTCGCATGAGAAATAGTAAGCGCATCGCCTATATTTCTGGTCGTAGAATGGGGGTGCTCTTAAACAAACAGTAATACACCCATGCTCATGTCTTCATTTACAGTTGGCCATCCCCTTTTTGGTTTACTTCTCATGTGTTCTGCTTTTCTGGAATTACTATCAGTCTTGAAGATTGTAGACACGACTAGATTATTACATTCAGGGTGACTTTCAAGAAACGGCAGCCACACCTCTACGTGAGTGCATTGGCCATTACCATAGCCTATCATCATAAGAATTTCAATACGCTCTGTTCAATTAATTACATGATACTATAACACATTTCAAGGTAAACAAATGTCATAGTCACGTACTATACACAACGTTAACTATTCAATTTTACACTTATCGTGAAACGATAAATTCAAATTCTGCCCTAAATAACAAGAAGTTCGGCCTAACTAATAAATGACAACACAGAACACAACTCGACAGCGAGAAATCAGAGATCTAATGAAGTATTGGAATGATTTCTGTGAATTTTACTATGTAAACAGCTATCAATTTGTTGCTGTAGCGTATAAAATAATCACCATGATAATTGTGTCTCTAGTAGATTAAACTCAACATTTTTATGCCAGTTACGATTTCCTTTAACGCTAATTTCGCAAATACTAATTGAGGTAGACTTAATAAATTATAGATCATTGGATCTAGAAAATTAAGACCTGTCTACCAAACAAATTTGTAGATTTCAATGTAATATACTATTCATGATGTTATTATGTCGATACGTGACACCTTGCATAAAACCTTGTTCTGAGTGTAAAATGTGAAATTAAAACCAAATACCGACGTGTTTGAGCTTTCTTTGAAAAAACGAACAATTACAAATTTATTGAATTTATTCCGTACTTACGTTACACTATATTGTGAATACATCGAGTAATAGATAAATCTACTGTCTGAAACTTAAAACATAAATATAATAAAGAATCTACCAAAAAATTTGCTCAGGTAGAATTTCTATTGTGGTATAACGGCTGCGTCCTTGGAACCGTGCCATTCAAAAGAAGAAAACCATGCCTTGATTAATATGGAATCCACAATTGCTAAATCATTAAATACTGAAGACTTTGTTACTCAAATTGATGTCATGCATAATAACCGCCGTATATTGCGTCACCAAATGTTATTCAAGGTTATGGGGAATTAATAATTTTGCAATCGCTATTTGAAAGACGTCGATGCACATTTTATGTTGCGCTTTCCTTTCGTTTAGGTATCTTCTGTTTCTATACCCGAAACAAAAATTTTATCTAACAATTGTAAGGAGACTTGGTCAAACAGATTGCTCACTCGAAAGAATAGGGCCAATTGTGCCGCACAGGCAATTAAGATGGAGTATATCAAGAATATCCAGACAAGTTTAATTATTCATAATTTGATCAATACTTTTGATCCTTTCTTGTAAATTGCATGGTCATTCTAACATCTCTATTTAATCTGAGGCAATTAAGGCTGTTGCAAAGCAGATCTCGTTCACAAAAGCAATTAAAATCTGCGAGCAAGTGCAAATTACTGTAAGTTTTTTCTCAATATTATTAATAGTTTTTAACAGTATTAAAATCCTTTCACACCATCAGGCGTCGTTTAGTGGAAGCGGAGTTGTACTGTAGAACTCCAAATAAAAAATTATTATTAAGCGAAGACCATAAACGACGGCGTCTTTGATTCTATCAACAAAATTTAGGCAGATATTGGGAAATCGTAGTTTTTACTCCCAAACATATTTTTTCTACGTTTGAAGATGCCGCAATGAAATTTTGGTGCTTAGAAAATACCCGGCATAATCTTGGATATTTTCAAGAACAAATGTTTATGAACGGATTTCCATAGTCTATTGGGAAAGTTTTCCTAATATAAGCCTCTGTGAAGGATTTTTAAGAAATACGCCCGCACACTTACAAAAATCATTACTGCAAATGGTGAATGTACGACTATTAATTAATGAACACTTAGGTTAGTGTACCGTCGCTCCCGCTTAATTTTGTGACTTACAAACTGACTTACAAATTCTTTGTAGTTTAAAAAAACGCTCATAACAAAATCCTAAAGGACTGTTTGAAAGCTTGTGCGCAGCTGAATGTGTCGTTTTAAGTTTTAATAAACTATAAACACACGACACAGTTGTTATGTCATTCTAAAATGGTAAATGAGCTCAAATCGGAGATATTAACTGCATTTATGGCGACGGGTTCGTTGTCAAACGTTGTGTGTCAAATTATGGCTATATACAGGCGGCTTTTATGTCTAAAAGTAACGAAAAATCGTTTTGCCCCACAACGGTTCGTTACTGAGGTACAGCTACTTGAGTTTCTCTATTACGAAGAAGTTAAATTAAAATCATAATAGATGTTCAAAGTGACATGCACACGCAGTAACGCACAGCTGAGCTCGTCGGAATATGTAAACACCGTGTTTACAAGTTCTAGTATCATGAAGGTGAATCATCATGCATAAACTGCACGCATCCTACTAATAGCATGAATGACTTAATCAACCGTCATTGTGACATTTCGGTATGACTTGCTAAGTACACAGGTAAACTAAAAAATTTATATTTTAGCATAGGGACGATCAGCTGCACGGGCCAGGTTCGTAGGGAGGTTACATAAATGCTATTATTCCGGTTTCCTTGTTTTCAGATGTGTTCCTAAGGAATTACTATTTACCGGTCTGGCGGAATTTCAACTTCTATCAGGAAATGAACATTTACAGCAATTATTTTACAATTTATTTGTATTCTCAATTTAATTATGAACTAACGATGATAATGAGCAGGAGATTATTTACAGAATAACTTTTGAACGCATCAGCTTTAGTAAACCTTGGAATGTAGATACGAACGTGTCGCTTGCGAGCGCGGTGGTGTACGTAATATTGTATCAGGAGACACCAATGAGTGTTAAGAGAAGCGGCACAGGTTGAGCCCGTGACCTTTGCCACTCGGGACAACGAAACATCTCAAGGTCAATCGTCCTTTGCAGATTACTACCTAGCAACGTATCTGTAGGCGACGGGACGTTGGGAGGTTATAGGGATTTACAATTCAGGGTAGCTGTATTTCCGCTATCGATACAACTCGAGAGACTTGTCGAACTTGAATAGTTACCTAGCAACTCATTTGCGTTCAGCCTAGTTCCATTTCTTTGCAGGATCGGAATAAACAATGGCACTAAGGTTGACACGCTCTAAGAAACAGATCGACCATGCTGTCTAGCAACGCAGTTAGGTCGGAATTCTCAGAGTCCGGAAATGAAAAACTTGTCTTAGATCCATTAAACTGATTCCCACAGATCTTTATCGCAAACGGAGGTCAGGATTTCGTAGCTATGGAGGACTGACAAAACGTCACGTAAGTATCGCTACAATTTTTAATAAAAAAATGCTTGACCTTTCGGAGAAGCTTTTTCGGTCTGGTACGGTTTACACAGAGTAAATTTCTGTTGAATCTCGTACGAACAGTGTATTTTGCTTTGAAAATGCAGTCTTTTTGTAGTTAACTGCTTACAATTTTTCTTTATTCTGTGAATGTAATCGGTGACGGTTTTCACCGTCTAATATTTTATTGGTATTGATAACAATACATTTAAATATTGCGTAATTTTGATTAATGAATTTACATTAATTAACTCTTACTTAAATCTTCTTAGATTGTTTCTGTTCTAGTTTTACTGGTTCTCGACACAATCTAGATTTAATTAGGACAGTTGTTGTCAAGTTGAATATTGCGTAATGCGTAATTAATATGCTTAAATTCTATTTTATACAATGTGTATTGGTTCCTTAGTTTTATTACTGTAAATGGACCAATCATTATCGATACAATTATCTTATATAAAAATAAATCAAAACTAAAACATTCACTCCCACCCGGTTTTAAAGCTGTCTTAAAGTTTATTCTGTCTTTACAACTGTCTTAATTACTAAGCTTCCGGGATGTCATAATTATCCTGATACTGGGAATACGTGTGAATTGTAGCAGTTCTATATTCACGTATCATATTATCACTATGTTTCCCGGGAAACGTTACATCATCACTGACACTGCACGGATTACTTACTTACTAATTGTCTGAAAACTTTAAATGCGTGTAATTAATGAATTAATACTTTATATCCACCAATATAGATCAGTAACGAACCATGGGACAATATTCATATGAACTTTTTGCTTATTTTTAGCTGTAGAAGTCGTTTATATATAGTCAGCTGACCATTTGTGTTACACCTTATAGTATCAGGATGTTTGTTTCATCATCATACACTGTTAGTATTAATGTTTTCGTCACAGAAGTGTATTGTTATTTTGGTGTTAATTAATCACATTGAGTTTTAAGTTGAACATCGTGTTTATGTAATAATTGATAGATCAACTAATATCCGAAATGATAGTTAGTTTAGGGGTTATAAGTGAACTGTATCTTTCACAATAAAATAGGCGCAAAAGATCGAATCTAATAAAGCGGAAAAATATATAAATTTGGGTTGCTTACTTTATTGCTGCTGGACCAGTTTCTTCGAGAAATCTTTGTTCTTCTATCCAAAAATAATACTAAGGAAAGGAAACAAGGAATTTCTGGATTATCTAACTACTGTCACACCAATACGATAAGCAAATCAACGAACATTCACACATGTTATTGGGTAACTGATTAAAATCACAAATAAATTATAAAGAAACTAAAACTAAAAATATTTTGATAAATGAAAATCCTTATGGCCTTAACATCTTGGGCTCGGCGAAATATGAATGTAAATTCATAGTAACTAATGAAATAAAATAAAAGTAATAAAAAAAGGGAAGAAACCAAAAGAAATTTGACTTAAATTTTTAACTAAATTTATTGAGATGGCAGTGGGCATAAACGAATAACAGGTCTCAAATATGAATCCATTTTAATACGAATAGTAGCTACTAGCACTGTACCATCTGGACCTGGGTGTAACTTTTCTATTCTCGCCAACGACCATTACAAGGGTGGTAGTTGATCTTGCACAACTATTACAATAGCTCCTGCTTTTGGGAGGTGGACTGGAGAATTCCACTTTTGGCGAATTTGCAAAGTGGAAAGGTATTCTATCCGCCAACGCTCCTAAAAGCGATTAATCATAGCATCCAACAACTTATACCGACTTAAACGATTATTCGATTCTTTAAGAGAACTTGTAATTGGGAGTGTATTTAATGGCGCATTATAAAGAAAATGTGCCGTAGTTAGAGGAGTTAAATCATTAGGATCATTACTCAAGCCATATAAAGGCCTTGAATTCAATATAGCCTCTATCTCTATCAAGACAGTATTAAATTCCTCGTAAGTTAAAATTTGATTTTGAACTTCTTTATTGACATGAGTTTCAACAGACTTTATATTGGATTCTCATATCCTTCCCCCATATGGGGTTCTCGGCGTGGATTAAACTTCCATTCAATTTTCTTGATATTAGGTTCATTTTTGTATTCCTGGCTGGAAATTAAAGTATACATTTCGTTGATTTGAGCTTTGGTTCCGACAAAATTCATGGCGCTGCCAGAAAATATTTTCAAACAAATACCTCCTCGCGAAAGAAATCTTTTTAAGGCGGCTAAGAACGACTCAGTGGATAAATCAGCTGCTAATTCTAAATGAATAGCACGAGTAGCAAAGCAAACAAATAAACATATATACGCCTTTTAAGTTTTAATGCCACGCCGTAGGCCTAATGTAATTTGGTAAGAACCCGTATAATCTACACCGGTATGCAAAAAAGCTTTAACTGCATCAACAGGTTCCACAGGTAAATCGGACATCAAAGGCGGATCTGATTTTGGTCGAGAACGAAAACACAAATTACATTTCCAAATTTGCTTTCTAAGTGTATGATAATATAATCTATGATAATGATTTACCAATAATATGGTGAGAGGATCAGGCTTTGGTAGAAGAATCGGATGTTTATGTTCTAAATCGATATTAGTTCGAGACAATCTACCAGCTACCCGTAATAAGCCATCCTTAACGAAAGGATTTAATCTACGTAAATTTGATTGGATTGATTCGTTACTTATAAGCAGATCGTAATCTTTTTTAAAATTTCGTTGTTGTACTGCACGAATTAGCTATGTTTCGGCAACCTTTAGATCAATTGTAGTTATCTGATTCTGCATGGGTATTTTTTAATGAATTGGAGTACATATACGGACGTAAGAAGTAACTTAATCCAAGAAGAACAAAGAACAAAGAGTAAAGAGGAGAAATGGTTTCAGGTGTGATTACATTTATGGTATAACCTTTGGAGATTTCCATTTATTCCAAAGAAGATGGACTGCTTTCGGGGGATTCCTTGTTACCATTTGGAATTGATTTAACAGGACATTCAGAAGGGGATGATAATCATGAAAGACCTTGAAGCCAGGTGGGATGTTTCACTAGAGAAGATGGTAACAAGCGCAATCAGAGGGATTCTCTTTCCAAGGAACAAAATACGAATGAAGCGATGGTAAGCAATTGTGAATTTTTGAAATTCTATTCGAAACATATGACTCCGCCGTTTAGAGGATGAGTGAATTCGACTTAAGACAAACATAGGATCTGAAAACGCATGAATATCGTCGATTGGTTTTCTTTTCAAAAAAGTGTCTAGCACATGGGAAATAATTTCCGCTAACCGAGTAGCAGCGCATAGTTCTAAACGAGGTGAAGTTATTTTAGCCATTGGGGCTACTCCGGCTTGAGAGGCGGAAAACGGCAACTTAGCCACTTTCATCAACCACGCTAAGATAAATAACAGATGCATATGCCGACGGACTTTCGTCCAACGATACTGTATGAGGAAATACTAAACTTGTACATGACGAGAGACCCTTAAATTATTCAATAAGTGAAATTCCCTTCGAAATTTCAGCCATTCAAGCTGAATCCACTTGGGTATTGCCTCGTCCCAGCTGAGATTTATCTCCCAAAGCCTCTTGATCAATAATTTTAGATATAAAGAAATACGCGATATAAATCCTAGAGGGTCAAAAATACGACTTACTATATTTAGTAAGGAGCGCTTTGTGCTAAAATAATCGTAGAAAGGAGTGTATTGTAAACCTAATACCTTCATATCGCTTTTATCGAATTCTAAAACAGTTTGTACTTGTATAGGCCTAGGAATATCAGTTAAAACTTCAAGCGAACTTGAAATCCATTTTACCATTTGGAAACTTCCTAACTCAAAAAAGGCAACTGGCTGACGTTGAATATTGTGTGCAATTTTTATATCCGGAACACTGGTCAATAAATCGTCCATAAACATATCACATTCGATATATTCTATTATTTCGGGAAATCGTTCCTTCTCATCATGGATTAATTGTTTAATCGTACATAAGCTCAAATAAGGAGAGGCGGACATGTCAAATGTGACCGTATTTAATTGGTAAACAGCGATAGCGTCTTCTACATTAAACCGCCATAAAATCTTTTGGAACAATTATTTTACGATGCATAGCTTTAATATCCGCCCCTAATGATATTGGATATAAACGAAAGTTTAATAAAATGGTAAAAATGTTATTCAGTAATTTTGGCCCCTTGTATAGAATATCATTTAAGGAGATTCCATTATCGAATTTCATACTAAAGTTAAATACTATCCGACAGGAAGTTGAGGTACTATCTACCTTCCAAACACAATCATGCGCTACGTAATATCCAGGTACTTGCAAGGCTTCTTCCTCTACCCGTAACATATGACCCTGATTTGAATACTATCGGAGTATATTAGAATAAATTAAACGAAGATTGGGTGAACACTTTAAGCGCTGTTCTAGGGCTAACAAACGTCTTTTAGCAATTTCATACAAGATACCTAAAGTTGTAGGAGAATCCCTAAATGATAAACTAACCGTATAAAACGACCTGTACTATCGCGGGTAACTGAATCGATTAATAAATTTTCACAGACTTCCTTTTCACTGTCCTCCATTGATTTTTGCTGGACGTTTTCACTATCAAATACATCTTCTGGACATTCATTCAAAATTACAAAGATTGAAGGGTATTTTGTCTGACGGTGAAGTGGATTTGATGAACCTACAAGTAAATAACCAAATGTCGATTGAATTGCTATGGGGTCTCCAGTACTTCTCTTTATTCTATGGTTACATAATATTTCTGAAAATAAAGCAGCTCCCAGTACACCATCAATTTTATTTGGAATGTGTAAAGTAGGATCTGCCAAAGGTAAAGGTTTTAGAAAATGTAAAGAACTCGTGACAATTGGAACGTTAGGTAGTAAATGGGCCACACTTTCAATTAATAACACTTCAATTGAATATTTCCATTTTGGATTTACCTTAGAAACAATATGTAAGATAGTACGACCTAATAACGATTTTATTATACCTCCAACACCTTGAGCATTACGATTCACTCTGGAGTATAACAAACCTAACCGCTTTGCACATATCTAGTGCTAACAAATTAGACATGGATGCGTTATCAACTAAAAATCTAAGAGTTTGTACCTTTCCCCACCGGTCATATATTTTAACTAATGCCGTATTCAACAAAACAGCCCTAGGTGGCTTATTATTTTCAAGAATTTGTGCGCATAGTGCTGCGAAACTATACACTCGCTTTGTTTTGCTTCCGATCTATCTAATATAGAACTGTTGGAAATATTTGTGGTTCAACACTTTTATGTAAATAAATATGATACTTCGACTTACATTTCAAGCACGTAAATTTCGATGGGCAGTTGAAAGCTCTATACTTACTAGAGAAACGATTCAGACATAAATTATTATCCTTGACAAATTTAAATTTACTCTCGAAGTCACTATTCTTAAATAAATAACAATCTTTCAGTAAATGATTACCTTTGCTACAAAATTTACAATTTTTACTGCTATAATTTAAACCAGTTGTTGTATTAGACAAAAAAGTATTATTACTTTTGTAATTACTACTGGAATAATTTTACTACTAGTAGGATTGGATTTTAAATTTTCCCTTTTGTGTGCGTTTTTACTGTCTTTTCACAAATGTAATAAGTTCGTTATATTTTGGAAGTTCGGCATCATCTCGCATCAATTCAAAATTATTAATGATTTCGGATGGTAGTTCGGACATAGCTGCATATATTAAAATATAGTCAGCTCAATTATCAACATTTAACCTATTTAGAGCACTAACATTGGTATCAAATTTCTCTAAAAAAAATTGTAAATTACTAGGGGTATTAATAGCAATTGGTTGAAAATTGAGTAAGCGATCGAGATACATATCTGCCAAATACCTTTTATCTTGATAAGTGGATTTCAATAATTTGAATATAGTATCATAAGTATCCGGAAGCGGCTCCACTGAACTACAAGTTTTTTAAGCGCGCCCTGATAAACTACTCAATAGACACTGAAATTTTTCACCATTATGAAATTCAGGTTTTAAATGAACAAACTGTTTAAAATTTTCATAAAATAAAGGCCAGAGTAATAAGTCATCTCCGGTAAATTTCATTAATTCAATTTTAGGCACATTAATTCGGGTTTTACGATCTTCCAGATTAGACCAGGAGGAATTCCGTTGCGAATTTTTCAAAAACTTTCGAGCTAAGTATTCAATATTGTCTATCATCTCATCAAAGGATTCTAAAAGAATAAACGACGGAGGCTGATCCGGTTCCAATTCTTGTTTTAAAGTAACGATATCTTGAACTATGTTATGATAATCTACTGTAGTTTTATCAATGGTACCGCATCTAATTTCAAAGGCTTCTAATTTATTTAGATTTTCGGGATCAGCTTTGAATGCTTTACCCGCTTCCAAACAATACTGAATGTGCCGGAACAAATCCTCTTTACGCGCTTGAAGTCTATCCATCTTAGTATCTTTTACAGGCTTGTGGAATGTAAATTTAATTTATTATAAGTTAATAAAATATCGACTAGCTTTAAGATTTATTCAAGTTACAACCAAATCCAATCTGTTCACTATCAAATTGAAACATGTGTAGTTGAGATAACGAACTTCAAGTAACTGTCTACTATCCGTTTAATAATTTCGATATAAATGGAATTGACAGACACTTGAGGTAAAACAACTACAGTGCGCTTTCAAAATTTTAGGAAATATAGGATTTAACTGGTTATAATCTGATAATGGGTTTTATGTCGATTAATCTAATAATCTGCAAATCTAACGAAATAAAACAAAGGACTAAAAACAAGTAAATCAATCTGGCTCGAAGGACCAATATAGTTTAGCGGTTAAAAGTGAACTCTAACTTTGACAATAAAAAAGGCGCAAAAGATTGAATCTAATAAAGCAGAAAAATATTTAAAATTTGGGTTACTTACCTTATTATTGCTGGATCAGTCTCTTTCAAAAATTTCTATTCTGCTATCCAGAAATAATACTAAGAAAAGGAAACAGGGAATTTCTGGATTATCTAACTACTGTCGCACCAATACGATAAGCAAATCAACGAATATCCACACATGTTTATTATTCGAGTATTCTAAGAGAACTAAATTAATAATATTAAATGTTGTCGCTTTTAGCACGTATGCGAAAGCAATGTGTGAAAATATATATTATCAAAACTAAACTATTATACGCGGGTAATTGGTTAAGACTCAAATAAATTAGAAAGAAATTAAAACTAAAAATCTGGTGTGAGACAACACACGACTTTCTCTTACACATTTTCAATTTACTTTGAATTTATTGACGATAGTGACTTTCCCATACACCTAAATTGCAAACTCTAAAATTAATTTAAAAGCATAAATAATTCATGCATTTATAAATTCCTTTATACATGTACTAAGAGT
>JAHWXV010372028.1:0-12820 GCA_024586415.1 Phrixothrix hirtus | reverse complement strand
TATGTTAAATAAGCCATTTCTTTAGCAATAGATATATCGTATTACTCAACTAGACTTTCATTTTGAACTTAGAATAAGTTAATAGTTAATACTTTGTATTGCAGGGGATGTCTTAGTTAAGGCACCTTGCCCTTTTGCCATGGTCTTAATTTATTATTATTTTTGGGACCCTGGTAAGAGGCAAACCCGGGATAACATAGCTATAGGCCGCGGAACCGTTTTTCCCTGTTCCGAGGAACAGTTCTATTCAGTATACGGCCTATCAGGAACAGTGGCGCCCCCATATATTTCGAATTCTTGTACGCATTTCCAGGGTTTCCCTTAGAGCGCAGACGGTGCCGGTGCAATTTATCTGGAACCCTCCCTCCTTCGAGAAGCTAATGGGACATCAGTATCGTTGTGGGGCGTAACGCCTTACCGCATGTGGCAAGGTACAACATTGATTTCGAACCACCAGAAAGTATAGCATGCATACTAGGATTTAATTGGAATGCTGAAAGCGAACTTAGAGCATTTTTCTGATTTGAAAAACAAACGTTCACATAGAGTGCAATATAATATGGTGAAAGGTGAATGTGTCCAAAATTTACACGAAGTTGATATATTTGTCCCGCTCAGCTTTAGACTATAGAAAACACTCGCTTATCAACAATATTTGGAAGTAAACATAAATCGTATAAGTAAAATTACGCTGAACTTGTCGGCTAATTTATTGACTTTTGAGGTGAAAATTTCCCTCTGCATCTTGAACTAAAAGAACAACTATGAAAAATCTATGAAACGGACCTAAAATTTAGTAATAATATAGTTAACTCAAGTGATGTGTTCAATACCTTCCCACCAATTGATGGGATATCATCAATAGAATTTTTAAAGAATACACGCAATAAAAATAAAAGGCGATTTATTTGAGAGAAATTAACTTTGACTGAAAAACTGTTTTTAACTTCAATCGGTGTAAAAGTCCGAAAATAATAATTAGCGTGAATCTTAACATTTTTGAAAGTATCAATATGGAAATCATATTATTTATCGCATTCATCTATATGCTGTGGACTATCATATGAAATAAGAACTCTAATTGAAAGTAAAGAACTGATAACAGATATTCACAATAGTTATATTTATATAGAAGGAGCAATTCAAATTGATAATGAGGCTGATGCTACAGCGGCAGATGATAATTCATTTACTTAATAAATTACTTTCTCTACTTCCTTGCTGGATAGAAAGCAGACATATGAAGATTGCCAGATGTGACAAGTGCAGTCAAGGGATATGTAACGTACACGCCAAATGATGGTTAGATCACAGATCACAGAACACATCTATGTTCTTATAAGAGTGCAACAATAAATTGAATTATTACTTATTAATCAAAATTTTCCGGAAAATTGCTCGTATAAATCTAAACGATCAGTCAAAAATTAAACTATTCAATTCACTTATATCAATGTCCTTTAGACAATGGGAACTGTATAAGTTGCCTGCATTAAAATGAACGAAAAATGATATTTGACCTAAAAATATTACAATTGAATTGCAAAATCTTGATGGGTCCTAATTGGCCTTTAATAGAATTAAATGTCTAATAAGAGTATAAATGTTTCTAAATTTCAACATCATAATATTACAAAACTAGCTGTACATTTGAATTCCGCAAAATATGCATATGACATGCCATTAAACAGTGTCCTCTCTTTGTAATTGATTGTTCAAAGCAAAATAAAACATTGAAGAATTCGCTGATTCACCTTAAGTTGGAAATGAAATCAAATTAAAATTTCGACGAAGGAGCAACGGTGTATTGTCTAATAATTCATAATAGTAATTTGCAGTACAGCTCCAACGAATGAAGCGAATAAAATTAAATCCATACAAGTTTTATTTTATTTAAAATTGTATTCCATTTGTAATAATTTATTAGTTTTTATGACGATTTTTCATAAGTGAAAACAATTATATTTTAAAACCATTCAACTGTTTCTGTTAATGAGTGAAAGCCTTCACCTTGTAACGAAGGCCCTTGGTACGTTCAATCCTACTTTTGATCATAGTAGCTTTTAGTAAAAGAGTGGGTCCGGGTTTGTGGCTCATGGGTAGGAAGTAAGCTTCTTCAGTATTCGATGTGTCAAGTTACTCAGTGCTGGCTGTATAGATGCAATGAATGTTATACTCATCTAAAACTAACTTATCAATTAAACAGAAGGGGATGGAGGATATTTACAGAAAGGGTTATTGAAAAGTATTGGTTTGGATTTAGGAGGTTTGTGCACTTTTACCTGTGACCTAGGTTGTATATTTTACTTGATCGTAAACTGCAGCTAGGTTTACACTATGAATACTTTTAAAAATGAATTCTTTAAAGATGAACAATTATTGTTTGCTCTTTAAACATTTGTTCTGACCAGAGTATTTTAATTAAACACTTCATTATGTAATTAATACTGTATTTCAACTCTTATATGCATGTAAATTTAATTATTACCTTGCATAAATATAATTATTATGCTTTATTAATAACTAAAACTGTTCAGTTTTAAAAGTGATTTTATATTCTAACCAATTACAATCATATTTTAAAAATTGTGTACAGATTTTAATTTGAACATATTTATATTTATTAACATTATAAATGAAGATGCTTTATTAAACAAAACTATTTTGTACAATGTCTATTTCAAAATTAATTTTAGCCCTTTACATAAATAAATGTGTACTGTAGCCCTTTATTTTAAATCACGACAGAGGTCGTATGAACGCCGATGGCATTATCAAAAATGGCGCAACCTGCACGTAGTCATGCGTTAGCGGTCTTGTTTTATTCTACCGTTGTGTTTAATGGTGTTAGTAATGACAATGCTAATTACTCAGTGATTAACGTCTTTAAGGATTATTGTTGTGAGTTTTGTGATTTCAACATCTCCGAAAAGATATCGAAAGGAGTACAGTCTAAGTGGGCAATGTAGTTATTCTTCAGTCGCAGGGTTTGTTAAGCCCGACATCGATTCCGACATTGAATGGAATTGAGGTAAGGATGGCGCTAATAACTAAATTAAAATTTATAGTTAATACTTGAACGCAAACAGTATGTTCAAATACATGCTGAATCAGCTGTTCAAGGAAATATTTAAACTTTGTTAATTACTCGTAACATGTTTCTCAGCTAATGAATCAACTAATTAATTTAATTTGATCAATGTATTAAGTGAATTTTATTAGCTAGGATCCTAGTTTTAATATATGTTTTCCATTAACGCCTTATGGAATAACGAATATTAAACGGTTTCGGTAATAATTAATTTAATGTATAAATTAAATATTACGCCTCGGACGGAAATTATAACGGGTTTGCTTTAAGAGCAATTCTCAAAAGCCCTATTCTAAAGCTTCTTCCCTAGAAGGAGAAGAAAGGACTGTTCCAAAATAAAAAACAAAACGGATTTTCGCTAGAAGAGCGTTTCTCAATAAGTCTTGTTCTTAACATTTTTCGTTCGAAGGTAAACAATGAACTATTTCAAAATTCGAATTTCTACATCGTATTTATATGGTTTTTCAAAGCAAGCATAATTCAACCTTATGTACACTTTGCCTCGTAATTCGGAAAATAAACATAAACAGTGCATTAAAACGAGTAATTTGACGAATTAATTATATAAAGGTAGGTTAATAATGATCTGGGATATCTTTAAACAATTAATTGCCCTACAAAAAAATAAAAACTAATTACGTATTTATCAGAAAATAAATTACGAATTAAGTTATATGTAATGGTAGCTAGACAGACAGCGGGTTTGAAACTGTTTTTAAAAATAAGTAATTAATTAACGTTAAGCGTGAAATCGTTAATTATACTTTTACATTTTCATTTAGGTGATAACACATAAATGTTAAACGGTGATAAACATAATCTACTTCCGGCGGGAAAATTAAATTATCTAGGTCATGAATTGTTCTTGAACTTCAATTTTTGTTTACAAATATCAAACACTAGGCAATCAGCTGTCTGTTTATCTACAAATGAATAAACAAATTAACTTTATATTAATTACATGTAATGACGAAAACTTAATTCAGGCCGTTTTACGTCATTAACTAACCTAACGAAATGAAACATAAATACATACAGGGTGCTATCACGAAAAAGTTAAATAAATCATTAGCAAAACTAAATTACATTAACGTGTAACTAAATTCCAAAGAAGTAAAATAATTTTTCAATTGAAGCAAATAAATTATAATTAACACAGTAAATGTATTTTGTACTTAATTTCAGGTACACGTTATAACCTACATTTTTTAAAAACTTATTTTATTTTGTGTTTGCTTTGGAATGAAAATTATTAAACAAAGCAATCTTTACCAGTTGTTAATTTGGATATGAAGGACGATGAAGATTTTAATAAGAAAAGGTTCAAGAAACATCGCGAATTGCTAAGTGATACAATTGGAAGTTTAATAATTGGACCCAGCAGCATTGATAAAATAAACTTTCCGATTACTTATCAGCGATAAGGTACTAAAATTCGAAAAGGTTTACATATTCTTAAAGTCCCTAAGTCAACCGAAATATAAATTTCTAGAACAAGTTCTAAAACCAATTAGAGGCATAAACTACTACATTTTTAGTAAAAATGCTAACACAATACCATCATAGGAAGCAAAACAAAATTCCTATATACATATTTGATGACATTGCCTGTGATAGAAATAGAATAGCATTAAAGCTTACTATAGTATGGAATGGCTTAGTCGTGTAGATTGTTTATATCTCACTCAAACTTACACCTCGATTCCTAAGCATTAATTTATGATAACGTCAACACACTAGCTCTGTCTAAACAAGACGATCTTCATTTAAAACATATTTGTGAAGACCATGTAGGCACGCGCATGTCATTTCAAACTTTTCGAGAAATGTGCTCTAAATACTGAGACGCAAGTAAGTATGATTTTATTCCAATACATAAAGGCTTTAGTTTAAATAAAGGCCGATATAGGAAATTAACACGTGTAAAAATACCCAAGTAGAGATGAAAGGGGATGAAGAGAATACAACTTAATATAATAACACTAGTAATAACAATGGGTGCAAAAGAAAGTACTTTAAAACGAAAGCGATTTCAAGCTTGCGCCGCGGTTAAACGTAAATGTAAGGCTTTGCAATGTTAATGGAGCCAACGTATAGTCCTATTATAAAATCGCTTAATGCAATTATAGTTAAACTTGAGTAGAAGTCTACACAAATAAATGAAACGTTAGCACTAAAGCGGTTATTTAGAACGGAAATCAAGAATGTGCAGATGTTCAATGTTCAAAGTTATAAATTAAAAGTCTTGCTCAGGCATGATTACATTTTTGCTGTATTTATCACATGTAACTATTTAAATATTATTTTAGTTATTGATATAGCCTCTATTATTTCGAGGCGAAACATCTAATAATTATTGTTGAAAAATAAATGTTGTAGCAACTAAACAGTGTTGTCTTCTTCCTTCTATTCACTCAGTGCACAAATTAGAGTCTAGTTTCGTAAATTTACGATTTGACAGTGGGTTAAATTTATTAATTATGGCAATGTATATAAATATAGCAGTAGCCGGGATAGAAATGATGACGGTAACTGCACTGGTGAGCAAAAAACGAACCACTATAATATTTTCTAATTTCTCACTTCCAACGGTTGAAAACTATTTGCAATTCGCTCACAGCAACACAGCAGGCTTAGTAATATTGAATACAACTGAAAATAAACACAATTGTCACTTAGGCGAAGTGTTATTCAGTTCATGCGCAATTAATATGATTATTTCCAATCCATTGTAGTGAGTTTGTCATCAAATGAATTATTTTTGTGTCGAGTTGTACACCTTTTTTCAATTCCCCGAAGTAGAACGAGGTAAACAGGTAAAGTTTCCATTATTTCGCTACTCCAAGAATGTATATAACTGAAGCCCAAGCAGCTCAAATTGTTGCTCTAATTGAAGAAGGATGTGGTCAACGGTATGTTGCGGCTCGTCTTGGAATAAGTAGATCCAAGGTTCAACGAGCTTATAAACTGAACATTGCGTTAGTGGAAGAACGTGTTATTTATGCATGTGTCTAGAATTTGTTTGTTTGGTGCTGATGACCGAGATCAAGTATGGAGGAGACCTGGAGAGCGTTACACTGAATGCAACATTTCTCAGCGCGTAAGTTTTAAGGAGGTTCGGTAATGGTCTGGGCTGGTGTTCCTTTTGAAGCCCATACAGAATTAATTTTCATCGGCAGAGGCTCTATGACAGCAGACCGATATATAGAGAACATCCTTGGAGAAAATGTCGTGCCTTATGGTCGATTTATAAGCGATGATTTTATTTTAATGTACGATAACGTTCGTCCGCACATGGCAAGGATAGTTACAGAATACCTTCGAAACGTGCAGATAACAACTATGGAGTGGTTTCCTCTTAGTCTAGATCTAAAAGCCATTTGGGATGAGCTTAAAAGGTAAATTAGGAACCGAATTCCCTCAAGGTAGCACTGTCAGAGGTATGGGGAGCTATGCGCCAAGAAGTTATGTAAAATGCTATAAGGGATATGAATAATCAAATGAAGGCAGTAATAAGGGTAAGGAGAAGAACACGCCTTATTAAAAATACCTCATTAATTTAAAATTGGTTTATTATTTGTATATATGTGAAAGTTTCTATAAATATTTATTATTTGTATATTTATTTTTGTTTATTGTATCGTATTTACTGACTCTAGTACTTCCGTTCAGAATTTTACCTTTTAGGTTGTTGTGAATATAGCCACAAAATATTTTCAGCGTTCCTCTTATTAAAAATCTTAAAAAACCATTATAATGCAGTTTAATTTAGTTGAAAAGAATAATAACTTGTGGAGCATCAAATGAAATGTAATTGTTAAAGTGGTTAGATTTGTTTGCTAGCCAGTGTATGAACAAAAATCAAAAATAGATTCGTTATTAAGTTTAAACGTTTTTCTAAAGTCCCTTACCATACCACTAACAACAGCGAGTACTAGAAGTAGTACTATTAATATAAGTTTACCTAGATTTCATTCAACACCTAGATTATCATATACCCCGGCTAAGACGTTGAGAAAACAAGAACAATTAACAATAGCAGCTTAAAGAGATTAGAAGATATAAAAGCTATTTTAGAAAAATTAAGGAGACAAAATGAACAACTAAAACGAACGATATCTCAAGCAGCTAAAATTTCAGGAGTGCAGTCAACATTGCAACTTGTAATTAGTACTAGTACTAGTAGTAACAACAATAGAGCAGCTTATCATGACATTCTACAAACTAGAGGACATACTTATACAAAGAGCAGTGGTAACAAACGGGCGAAAAAGGATAAAAAAGAGGATAAAAAATGGCGGCAGACTACGCCGATTATTTAAAATTAACAATTCTAAACGTGTTGAATACAAATATTGGAATAACGTGCATGAGCTTATTAAACAATTACAATTATTGTGGAATGAAAAGTTTGTAGGTCATACGTCACATCATATTGGAGGAAATGTAAGACGGTTATATTGAAAGGATGCCTACATTAAAAGGATTTTATCTTTTTTAAAAACTACTAATGTCATCACTGACTGCTATAAAATAGATTTAATTACAATAAAGTTGAATACTTTCATAATGGATATTGATAACTTTGGAGGAATTCTGAATTCTAGGAGAGTTATATCTAGGATGTCACTAACAGGTGAGACTGATGTTGGATGCAAGCTAACTAAAGACGGTAATTTACCTTACAAAATAAAACTTTAGCTAACATAACAAGATCAATGCAAGGTTCGGATGTTGGAAATAAACTTTACGTAACTGAAGTAATCAAGCAGAGTATTAATGATGTGCAGCTGAAGTGTGAGGATATTTACCGGAATTTTAAGCGAGGAACGATGGGCGTAGTACATTCTACAGGTATGGACGTGAAATTACATTTAGAAGGAATTTTAAAAAACTTGCAAGATGATAGAGGGTCTGTTAAAACATCTGTAGGAAACACTAAAGAATTGCTTTCTGGATTATTGAGCAAGTAACTGAGACTAACTTGAAAAGAGTCCAGATTCTCGATTAGAAGGTGGAAACATTACGTTCGAATGTAACAATATCATTTAATAAGCGCATGTCAGATTTAAAATTATATTATAAAGTTCATGACTGACTCCAATAGTTCATTTAAAAGTTATATAAATCATAGGATTGAAAATCTTTTAAAATCCCGCAATGTTTTTCAAAATCTTAAGTAATACTTATAATAAATAATCTAGCAATTTCTGCTAATGGCCATAGTGATCTCTATCTTGATTAATTGAGCAATGTATAAACGGCAAATTGTTAACGAGTTATCTATACCTGTTAAAAAAAGCTTTCCTAGAAGATGTACAATTATAAAGAATTACGATGACACGTGACAGATTGATTTGGTCAAATTTTTACTTTATGCAAATAGAAGTGGCGGTTACAGGTACATATTAATAGTAATTGATTGATTATTGGACAAGAGCATCAAAATCCAAAGATGCTAAGGAAGTGACAAATGCACTGGAATTTATTCTACAATCATCGCAAATCTAAGAGTTTACAGGAGAATAATTCTATAATAAAGAGTTATCCACGTTAATGGCGGTTTACGGCTTCAATTATTATTCAACTTATAGAACTGTTAAAGCTTCAATGGCTGGACATATTTTAAAAACATTAAAGAGTGACTCGTAAAAGATGTTTAGTCTTCGAGGTAATTACAAATTGATTGATATTATAGCAAACGTTATTATTGGATATAATAATCGAAAGCATTGTATCATTATTGGCCTTAAATCTAAAGAAGTTACTCCTATATTTAATCTCAAATATGTTTACAGCAATCGAAAATGTTTAATACAAACTATCACTATAAGATTGAAGCTATTGTAGTTATTACTAAATATAAAACAAGTTTTAAAAAACCAACTAATAACGCGTTGCTTTTTTTTTCAACATTCGCCAATTACAATCATTTAAAAATTGAAATATTAGCAAAATATGTCTTAATTTGCCCCAATCATAGAATTTCCTTTTATAATTTCGCGTTCAGCTGACATTCTTTTGTTGCGAAACAATTTTTATTTATTATAGAAAGTTTAGAAACGTGATGACTATAATGCATGATTTTCAGACCGAATTAAGTTTTAATTGTACTATATCAGCTTACTGACGATAACAAAGGAGATAATAGAAGCCATTTGCCTCCTTTTTGAACGCCTACGTTGAACACTTGCAGTCGATCTAAACCAACTTGTTGAGCATATCTGCCTATCTACTTGCTTCAGAGAAACGGCTAAATATATATATTTCCCTTTTTAGTAGAAACTGTAGAAATGTAATATTGTGTTATAGTAGTAGGTGAAGGGGGGTTATGGATACACAATCGGGTCAAGGTTAGGTTATTTACCTTTTTCCATAATTGGGCCAAGGTCAGGCCAATGACTCTCCTCCACAAATGGGTGAAGGTCGGGTCAATGACATCCGCAATCGGTTCAAGGCCAGGTCAGTGACATTTCCACGACCGGGTCAAGGTTAGGTCATTGACCTTTCTTCACAATTTCCCAAGGTCAGGTCAACGACCATCCTTCGCAATTCGGTCAAGGTCAGGTTAATGACCCTCCTCCATAATTGGGTCAAATTCGAGTCATTGACCTTTATCCACAATCGAGCCAAGGCAAGGTCAACGACTCCTCCACAATTGAGTCAAGGTTAGGCTAATGACCCTTCTCCACAATTAGTTCAAGGCCAGGTGAATGACCTCCATCATTGAGATAGTTAAGGAAAATTTGGTGTCTACAATGGGATGTTGATCAATCATCATTCCTTTAATATGCTTACCTGGCTTGAACCCCCCACCAGTGTGAGTTTAAGTTCACTATTCCCACTACTCATCATATGTGACTCACATTACTGTAAAGATATATAAGGGCTTACATCTAACATGTGGTTGTAGTTTGTTAATAAGTAAGTCTTACCTTTAATAAATATGGAAAGTCATTTTGATATTATTCAGAATGATAAAGTGAAAGTATTTCAACAAATTACAACAAAATAGTGAGAGAGTAGAAAATAAAATTGCTCGTTTTCCACTATTGGTGAGAATTTATACTTTTTAAATAAATCAAAGACTAAATATGTTAGTGTTGGAGTGTATCCAGATAGTGAACTATTAGCTGTTGTGAATCTCAGTAATGTGGGTAATCAACATTTAATGTTAAAAGATTA
This sequence comes from Phrixothrix hirtus, assembly GCA_024586415.1. Lineage (NCBI taxonomy): Eukaryota > Metazoa > Arthropoda > Insecta > Coleoptera > Phengodidae > Phrixothrix > Phrixothrix hirtus. The sequence continues at coordinate 2,544 of JAHWXV010372028.1, read as the reverse complement.
TGATTGGAGAATGATAGCGGAGAATTTGAATGTCATAATTCAGTGTTTCGAAAGTAATAGTGAGGATATGTGGTCACCGATTAAAGCTGCTTCGAAAACAGTTTTCTTTAGTCGAATAGGTCACTCAAAAGTTATAAACATTGGAGATAATGATGGTAATCAGATCTACTTAGGTCGAGAGTCGTTCATAGAATTACAACGTTTGTTATTTGTAATAGAACGAAGATTAACTGCAATTACTAGTCGTTTTACATCGTTTTATGATAACCTATTAAAAAGTATTGTAGATTTACCAGGTAATCCTAAAGTGAACGTTATGACCATTATCGAACAATGTAGAGATGTACAAGGTGAGGGTACATTGTTATTGTTGGAGATGTTACATTACATTCCTAAAAAAATTACTGCTGTTTTTGACGTTATTAAAGCATCTGCTTAATAAGTATTAGAAAAGTTGCAGTGGGGATGTAAATATAAATATAGGAAACTATAATACAATTATATAGTTTTTAAATTATTCAATAACAATGTGGATGTGTTACGCGGAGGAACATTGGACGAAATCTGTAGATAAACGTACATCCATTGAACGATTACAACAAGAATTTCAAGAATTGGTATTTGATGCTGAGAATGAAGCGGTTTATAGATTTTGGGAGTTTAGTGCCAAGTATTGTAGTAATTTAGTGAAAAAGTATACTAAAGGTATAAAGATTTGTAACGAATATCTAGAAGGAGAAATTTGTGACGGATGTTTGATTCAACGGTTATGTAGTGCGGATTTAAAAGAATTTACTCATCAATTTAATCCGTTTTTCCCTAATGACGAAAGTGGTATTATAAATTCTGAAGCAAGTAGCGAAGAAAGAGAGGAAAATACAGAAGACAGAATAATTGAAAGGGAACAAGATAATGACAGTGGTAATAATTAACGAAAGCAAAAATCAAATGCGTTATATGGTGGCGTGGTCGTTTGCGTACCGAGAAGCACGAAAGGGTAACTGGCAATCAGTATTATTGGACACAATACGATTTTAAAGGAGAGTGAAAGAATGTGATAATATTATTTCACCTATTTTATATTTTGATCATAGGGTAAAAATTTATTGTGAGCGCTTTTCAGAATTGTAAATAAGTGACAGTTTTATGATGTGTTTATTAAAACCAATTGTTATTGTAGCTTTAGTTGATAAGATTAGAACAGTTTAAAGTAATAATGTATTTTAAATAGTATTATACTGTAATATTTAAATGATATGTATTATTTATTTGAAATAAACTTCAGAATACCTAAGACGTCGTTGGTATTAATTTATAAGCCTTTATAGCTAAATATAATTTATTAAAAATCATAACATTACATTTCATATTGATTTTTAAGAAAATGTACATTTGATAAAGCACAGATACAAAGTGATTTCGGATGATGAAAGTAAGCTGCCTCATTTGCTGTTAGTGTTGGTTGTTTTCCTAGTTCAATTACTGGTTGACATATGTATTTTCGTATGTAAGCGGCTTTTTCGAACCCTTTAACATAAACGGCTTCAGCATCTTGAGTTGCTTGGCGAAGAATGTCTGGTGTAAATACTTCACTCCAATCGATACAATGATGGTTATGCATTAACCAGTGCACTTGTTCTTTATATTCATGATCCAAGTTTGATAATGGATATGGTGGTCTGAAAATTGTATGAGATATCACTGAGCCGTTGTAAACAGCTACTTCCTTAGGCATGAAGCTTGCTTTTGATATTTTAAAGCCTTGAATGTCAATTACGTACATGATGATTGCAGAAACTCAAGTGATAGGTACGGTGGCATGAAAATATATTTATGTATTTAGAATTGTCGCGCTGCGTCAGTTAAAGCGTTGTGAGTTACTACGCGATCATGTGGAATTAAGCAATACGCCATTGTTTTGGGTGGTATATTGGTATTTGTATCGATTTCTATTCTTAATACTACAGCTTTGGATTGTATTGAGTCTTTTTGATTTGAATAATCAATTACTTTAAGGGGTGCCATAGATTTTAAATCTTGTGGTGATAGCAGAGGTTGATTGTTTTTCTCATAATATGAAGATTGGAATTTAGAATACATATCATATGATGTAGCGAAGTGGTTGTTTTCGAAGTTGATATTGAGATTATCATATGGATACCTTTCGCTGTTGATATAGACCCTGATATTTTGAATATTACAGTGATCAAATTTACTCATCTCTGCTTTAAGTTGATTTTCTCGATTCGTTTGAAATCTGTTGAATAAAAATGTTTTAAATATAATTAAGTAATTTCATAAAATATGTAGTCACATAGTGTAGTATTTTTTGTTTTTTAGTAATTGTTTAATAAAAAAAAATGATGTTGACAGTTTATTTATTCTTAAAGTAATTTAAATAAAAATTTCTTTTAAAGTTTATTTAATAAAATAAATCTAAACTTTGCAGGTTCTCTTCAACAGGTTATGGGCCCAGGGCATCGCATTTTCTAAAAAAAAATTAGAAAAATAAAATAAAATTTGCAGAGTTTAGAAGTTAGTTGA
>JAHWXV010371995.1:0-13815 GCA_024586415.1 Phrixothrix hirtus | reverse complement strand
CATTTTACGAAAACTGAAATCTGACGACCGCTCTCTACACGTCTTCACACGTAGGCCGACTGCCAGCAACTGACGCTATCTACGGGCGGGAAAAACTTCACGGCTGCGCATGAATGTCCCCTCCACATCTCCACCAAAGCACGTCTCCCTCGCTTCAGTGGTTTACGTGGGAAAATTTAAGGTTCGATACTTTTTGAACACACCTCGTACTATTATATTTAAAGGTACATTAAGAAGCAGCCAATTTCAATCAATTTTTACTGCAGATAGTCGTAGGACTAAATTCCGTAGTACTGGTTTGTTGTTAGCCTCAGAAAAGTAACTATATATGTATTATTTTAAGGCGTTTCAGAAGAATTTGTCGAATTCCATTGTTTCTACAAAATACGGCATTTACCAAGTCATTTTAATAATATATAAAGAAAACTAGGAAACTATGGGTAAACGCCGAACAAAATATTTTATAATATCGTAATTAAAGCAACTAGTTTTAAGAATAATTTGAACATTAAGTCAAAATCACTTGTCCGTGACAAAAACGCGTGAGGTATGTCCACTTAGGATGCTTTCGGAGGAGTGCTAGCGAAAGCATGGTCCACTAGCGAAAAATGGAATTGGAGCTAAGTCGAAGTGTGTGAAGCAATCCAGTTAAGCACTGAACTTTCGTTCAAAATGCCTTTATATATTGTTTAGATATTACGATACTTGAATAAATGAGTTTAATTAGCGGTAAGTGTGCCCTCTATTTTGATGTATTATTATTATTTTTTGTTGTAGTTTTCTACAATCGTTTACTGATTAGTTAACTAATCTACATCTATGATTCTATGATTGTAACAATTGTTATTTAGTCTTTTTGGTTGTAAGTTTTTAATTTGTTCCTTATTCAAACGAACCCAATTTTTTGGAGCTATGGATGCTTTTTTAAATTGCTTTTCTCGGTCTTGTTATGTAATCGTTTCGCTATCTTCTGGGACTTGGAACATTGTATATTTTGTGATAGCTATTATTTTTAAAATGCCTGGTGTTCGATTTTCTATCAACTGCTTGTTTCCATAACCATGACACTGGATTAATTCTTTTAATCTTTTGCGTCAGAGGTTTATACGGAGGTAATATTGTTCCATCTATTCCTTTACATTTGGAGCATGTCTTAGACTGGATATTGCGCAATTTTCGTCATAAATAGATTGTACTGTACCTCACACAGAGAAGTGTGTAGAGTGGCCGTACGCGCCACGCACAAATTTTTGTAACCCTGCTATCCGTTCTGTTAAAATCGATGCATTACTGACTGACTGAAAATTTGTTCAAATTCAGAATCTTTTTTGTGATTTCAAATAGTTTATGCTGCAGCCTCACGGTGATCCATAGATGCTCGCCGAGCATCTAGCCTTAACTGCCTTTTTTAGTGACTTCTGATCTGTGCTTGTCACTTTGTCACTGTTTGATGTAGTTGTTTGATTTGGTAGATGTAAATGTTAAATACTGGAAGTGCTTTGATAGCTAGTTGTGTGATATTTTTGGACTATTTCATTTTAATTTCTGCACTTTACATCAATTCTGAGAACTACACTACTAAAATGTGTATGATTAAAAAAGCATTCTAAAACAATATTGCAAAGGAAAGAGTATCTTACCTGCAAACAATGTATGATATGTGAGGACATAGAAAACTGCACATTCAAAATATTGTACCTGCAGCAATTAAATGGCATTAATTAAACTCCATACCGTTTTGAAAATTTCTGAATTTAATTCTTCTTTTTCTTTTCAGCGCAAATAGAAATAATACCGTGCAAGGTATGTGGGGATAAAAGTAGTGGAGTACATTATGGTGTAATAACCTGTGAAGGATGTAAAGGATTCTTCAGAAGATCACAAAGTTCTGTTGTCAATTATCAATGCCCCCGCAACAAGAACTGTGTTGTTGATAGAGTTAATCGAAACCGTTGTCAGTACTGCCGCCTTCAGAAATGCCTTCGATTAGGAATGAGTCGAGATGGTAAGTATTGATTTTTACATTATTGTATCTACGAATAAAATTAAACACTCATTATAAATTCAAATTCACTTTTTAAAAATTTTACAAAACATGTCTCAGTACTTAAATTTACTAGGCCAAATTAAAATAAGGTTTCAGTAATATATACAGCGTGTTACAGAATAACGTGCACTTTTTCAAGCGAGTTGTTGTTGAAAAATATTTAGAAACGACGATGTTTTAGAAATGATCAATTAATATTCATTTTGAAATATCGCTGTACAGTTAAAAGGTAATAACTAAATTGTTTATTTTTATATACATACATTTCCTTAATGATTAATTTGTGAAATTCGAACTATTCTATGTTGATTTCTCTCGTTTATGTACATGATAAACCAAATCCTAATTTATATAACTCTGCAACATGTAAAGCATTACTTTGTTAAATTACTAGATGGAGGTGTGTTTTTTAACAATTGTTGAAATTCAACAAAAGTTGCTATTGCAACTTTAAAATTGCATTAAAGGTAATATTTTATAATTATTTAATAAATAGTAATTATAATAAATATTTGAAATTTAGGAAACACATTTTAGAGAGATCTTATTTTGAATACCATTTTAATTTTCCTGTGTCATTAAGAATCAGAATACAAATTAGTTACTGTACGCATATAATCGTTATATTCTTATAAAAATAACGTTGTTTTACATGAAAACTTACGAAAAACAGCGGTTTATAACAATCAGTGTACTGACGTATCAAAAAAATAACAGACTGGAAGAAACTTAATACTCGCGTTCAATATTCTAATTCCAATGTTTATGTGTGTTGTAAGCAATTTTTGATATTATTTATTAGTAAAAATTTATATGGCATATAGGTGCTTTATGTAAAGTTTAGTGTATTTTAAGAAAAATCAAAATATTCGGAAAGGACTTTTTTATTATGTTTCTGAAATTCTACAAGTCCTTAAGATACACCCCCATAAACAAGTGCACGGTATTCTGTATGTATAAACGTATAATAAAATATGTCAAATGCAGCTTCTTTGATTATCTTTTTATTAATTTTCGTACACGTAATATGGTATTGAAGTATCTTCTTGTCGCAATTTAGATGTTAATTATTAAATTGCAATAAAAATGCTATTTATGAGATAAGTTATTGAAACGACAGTTACGAAAGAAATAACTTTAATTGGTAATAGAAGATGAAGTAGTTATCTATGTTATTTTGCCATTTAGAGAAAAATGAAAATTATGCTAATTAATATCAATAAATAATGCATAGGATTTTGATTGCAACGAAATATTCCATAACTGTTGATTACGTTTATCTGCGGACCGGATTAATAATAACTAATTTTTTAAACAGCAATCTCGAGGTTATTTACTTTTCGCCTGTTCATTATATGGTAACATTATAATTAAATTAATATTTATATACACATCAACAAAGATGATGATTTACAAATAAGTTGTAACTAATTAAAAATTTTAAATATTTAGTAAAACTACACCTTCCAAAAACAGTAAAATTCGAATTCTGACAGATAATGTTTGTTATCAAGATTCAATTTTTCTAAGTTTATTGGGGGGAAAAAATTGATTCTTTTACACCTGCTTACGATACTGCCATAAATTTTATGTACCTGTCAACTAGGCTAACTTATTACTTACTTCTAGAATATACAATTTACATAATCGTTTTTGGTTTATATTTTGGTGTGGTTTTAAAAATAGTTTCATTTAAGAAGTTGCTACTCGCGTTATTAATTTATGCGCACACTATGACATATCAACGTTCATAAACACAATACAACATTTTTTAATTTTGTTAAAAAGATGTCTAGAATATTTTCATTAACCAAGTTAATTTCACGCACAATTTCGAAATCAAAATTTAAGCAACAATTAGAGATGTGCTCATGATTTGGCGCAGTCTTCTTAAATTCTAAAATTCGTTTTCTTTATAATGACGTAAATAACAACTTCTTAGGTGAAACAATCTGAACGTAGAATTAGAAACAGACATGCATCTCATGAAATAGTTATGGTTAAATATATGAGGTGTCGAAAATAACCATCTTTTTAATTTAAAGCCGATTTTTCAAAATATCGCTCAAGTTCAGTTTAAAATAAATTTAAAAAAACGAATTCGTTATATCAATCAACAAAATAATTTCATTTTATTAAATTGTGATTTATATTTTTAAATACAGGGTTGGTTTGAAATAGTTTTAGAAAAACATATCGGATTTTAACAGCTCCTTTAAAGTATTCTTAAACAAAACGGGTTGTTGGTTACAAATTTGGCAGTGTTGAGCAATTTATTAATTTACTCTATTAGATACTGTATTTCACGTAATTTTAAAAGGTTTCAGTGGAGGTAACCAAACTATTTCCAGACTTTATTATTTAAACTAAGCCTGAGAGAGATGCCCTTTTTATCCAAACAATAAATTTACTGTGCCACTATGTCTTACCTGGAGGTAAATTTTTATACTTCAGTTTGAATATTTATTTTAAAATTTCTGGGTCATCCCAAAATTTATTTACAGCAATTGTTTATATACTATTAAGTAACAAACCACATGAGTTCTATACATTTATTTAAATTCAAATAAAAAAAAACAATAATATAAAAATTATGCAATTAAATTCTACATCTACAATTATAATTAAATTTCTACAGAAAACAGTTATACAACAAACTGCAATAACCCGTTCAGATAGATCCCTTAGAGCTTGTGTTTACCAATTGTAAACAGGCAGTTGAATGACTATGTAGGAAGGGATTTAAACGATGAATGGTTTTTGTAAAATTCGTTTGTGCTTCGTTTTAAAAATTTAAAACATTTACTTACGTTGTAACTTTGATTTTGATATTATCTTTGTTTTGTTGATAATATGTCTTCCTTATGGTTATTTCCTTTTAATACAATGAGGATTTAGGTTTGTTTCCGAGCCAATTGTTGAACTGGGTAGGAATCTTCAAGCTTTGACTTCCTTAATTGTTGCGAATTTCACATAATTATCGTTTATAAACCTGAATTTTGTCATTTTCTTTGACGTTACTCTTCCGTAAATTTCATTTTTGCTGCAAACTACTGATCACAGGTAATTTACTTCACTTACTTGAGTAATAACTTGTGCGAGCAAAGTGTTTTGGCGGAATTCACCCTCCGGAGGTCGCGGTGTATCTGATAGATACACAAGCACCATTACTGTTAATATTTCCGATTTTATAGTCTATATCTCGTTACACTTGCATATAGCTGTGGCTTCATTCTTTCCGCTTCCGCTTTCACACTTGGTTTGTTTATAATGGAACGCGTGTAGTAACTATTGATAGTTACTAAAGTGAAGTGGGTCCATCTAGGTGATTTATAAAATTGTTTTGGAGTGAATTTGGGTGGTTATCGATTATATTTTATACACTGCTGTGCAACAAGTGTCTCAATAAATTTGAACATTCCTAAAATTCACCATTTTGTTATTTTTATTATCATATGCACTATTTTTTAATAATAGGTATCATAGCTAACTTTGTAATAGGTTTACAAGTTTGTCTTTATAAATTAATGTAATTACCAGTATTATTGTTTTTCGTGTTAATTAAAATTATTAAATATGCATAAAGTTAGACTAAAAAGTTAAATTGAAACACCACAATTTCATAACATGCATAAAAGTTATAGAAATGTAACTGTGTCTGTGAGATACTCCGTGACCTCTTGCGTAACAGAATAGACCGCGACTTCCGAAGAGTTAAAGGATCTTTCTCTCGAAGTCGTCACAATTGATTAATGTATCACAAGAATTCGACCAAATAAGATAAGATTATCTTGTGTTGTTCTGGTTTTTATAACTTTTTGTCATTTCCTTTCCGCTGTTGAGTTGACCAATCAAAGGTTTCAAATTTCCAAACTGTTGTTTGCGTGTTCATGATGGAAACCGTTACATATCGGCGTCCTATTTCGCAACCATCCCTGGATTTTACTGCTTGGGTAACTTACGTAATGATACCATCATTTCGTAGGCGTCTTTGAGCTTTTTATATTTTACTACAACCGAAGACCTGTATTTGTAGAAGTTTTTATTTTGTACAATTATTTTTGTGTTCGTTTGATTTTTAGTTTATTTTTACACTATGGATTTTATATCCAAACTGGCGGTTTTATAACGGTGCACAATTTAAACTTTGTTAAATTTTTATTTTATAGTTTGCGAAACTTTGTTTTAAACTTAGAAATACTGTTAGGTTATTTCTATTTACAATAATTTTAGAAATTTGAAATAGGTATTAACTTATTTCAATTTTCTAATATGAGAACAGAGTAAATTTTTTATTGTTAATTACGAGGGCTTATCGGAGTCTTCATTTTGTAAACCGCGCCACACAATTTGTACATATACATAGACGAATGTAAAAAGGTTCGTATATTCCGCACACTTGCTTGAACTGCCACACTATTTGCATGCCATAAATGTTCAACGTGTCAAACTTTCGGGTTTTTTGAAATAACAGTGGCGAATCGTTATTATGTTAAAAATAGCTAGTTTACAACTTTAAAGAATTAAAAAACCAATTTCGAGTAATTATAGTATTTTATAACAGAATGTACTGCATTGGTATACACAAATAAACAAATCTATCCGAATTCGAAGTGAGATAGGTCTCGTTTGATTCGTGACAATTTATCGATAGCATGCAGGACATTCTGCGAATAGCAAATGTTCAGCGAAGTACGCTTCCCAGATACTTCGCGAATGAGTACGGTGCCAAACGTTGGCCGAATATACGCATATGGAACTGGATTTATAAAAAAAAAGATTGCCTACTGTGTGAATCTAAAATAAATACTAGTGAAATAAATAGGGATCGGCAATAATGTCGGTTATGGCAAAAATAATAATGGCAAAATAGAAACATATTAACCCGCATGTTTTTGAGTTGCTGAATTAAATAAAGTCACTTTTAATCAATTTCGCATGAAATATATTTCACAATAACCTCTCATTCATTCTCGGAAACCCTGTATAATTTGCTTTTTGTAAATGACCATATTTGTAATGACCACATTTTAAGGGGTAAATTTGATTGGTTTACTATTTAAAATAATACATCTTATTAGAATATTATTGAATACGTTACATTAAGGTTAGTATAAACATCGCTTCACAATCCCATATATAGCGTTACGATGAAAAGTGTTATTCTAAATTTTCTAATTTTGCAAGCGCATAGAGATAATATTTTAATTATAATTATTTTATAACCAAATATAAATCCTACTTTTCTTACCAAACTACTACGTTATTAGTAAATAATAAAAAAAATTATAGCTTACAATTCCTGGAAAAAAAATATTATACTACTATGTAGTATATCAGTAGAAATAACCTTGCAAAATTTAAAGAAAACGGGCCTGAAAATTAAAAAATCAGTTAAAAATCCTGTTTATAAACGACTTTCAGTATTTTGTTCTACATCTTTCCATTAGTTTTTTCAAAATTTTCACAGATTGTGTAAAATATGTATTAATGGGATTATACATTATGAAATAGAAAATTAAACTATAACTTACTTTTATTATTAAATATAACGTAATATAACGTATAGTACCGTAAAATTAGCTCCAAACCCGGGAATTAAAAAAAAAAAGGTTTGAACGTCCCAAATTGTTCACTAGCCTTTACTCTAAATGTGGTAAAAAGTCTCCGTAGGCTGATCGTCGGGTTTGGGAAAGGGGGGAGGGAGTCGGAACCGTATGTTTTCTCATTGTTTTGCAAATATTTCGGAAATCATTCACTTTAGAGCTTACCGTGTTACGTAAATAATTAAAGTACGTTAAATTTCCCATATGAATTTTTTTGCTACGTTCAATAGTTCCGGAGATGTGGAGGGGTGAAGTTTACTTCTCTATCGCAAATTGTAGAAAAATTGAACTTATCAAAAAGACATTGTTGAATTGTAGAGGGGAGGTAGATTCAATAATAGAAAAACAAATGTATTTTGATAATATAAGTAGTAAATGTAATGTATAAAAACGTATTATATGTGTAACTAATATATACAATTTACATTCGTAGACCAAATGAAAATATAAAACAAAAAATGTATGGGGAGAAAAAGGTAAAATAAAACTATTATTAATATATTATGCCGAACTATTATTGTCACTTCTCTTCATTCTTACCCATCACTATATGAATCAATCTGACAAGATTCTTGCCGTCCTCTTCATCTGGTAAAAATAAATCCTCTTCTGCATTACAATCAATAGCTATCTCTATTGCTGCATCCCTGTCTAATACATAGTTGAACACAATTGTTTAGGCAATCTCCTGTGCATGAACAAGATATGATGTGTAAATAAGTGTTCTGCAGAAGCAACAAGAGATGTTATTGGACGCAGGTGCCCACAAACCTTCATCCATCCCCATTTTGGGGGTCCTTATTGCAACCATGCCACGTCTGTATTTGATGGTGCACTCTCAGTGAATGTTCCCTTGTAGTTGCTCTTGTTGGAGATAAAGTAGATAACATGAATTCTCCTTGCACTGGTTGTTTTGCTACTGTCATTACATACATCTGGTGACGCAAAACATCGAAATCTTTCGTTTTTTTGGATCCGTAGGAAAAAATCGTTGCCAGCATCAGCAATATCATCTACCTAGTGCATTTAGGTCATTAAAATTACTAATTTTTTTCGCAGTTCCTCATCACATTGAACTTTTTGAAATGGGACCATTTTGCCTATCCTATGTATTAAGGACACAGAGTCAAACCTGTAAAGGCATAAACACGCAGCAAAACATGTTTCATGTCGCCTATTTCATGCCGCATTGTTTGAATGTTGTGAATTTTATTTGAATACTTAATTTCACCGCATTGTATTATTCTGTCTATCGCTTTGAGTCAAACGAATAAGTTCACCACTCACATCCACACAAGGTTTTAATTCACAAGTCATAATTACTAAAACTTACAATGACAAGGAACGCTTATTTACATCACTTAGTTACGTTTACATCTTTACGTACACTGATAACACATACACCTTTGACGACCACCTAATCAACACAATGACGGCAGCACAATCGTATCTGTCCGAATAAACCGAGCAAAGAGGGACAATGAGAAAACGTATCGTTTTGAGCCCTTCCTCCCACACTTTTCCAAAACCCGACGCTTTGGCCACCGATACTTTTTATCATAGTTAGAGCAAAAAGTAACGTACAATTTGGGACATTCAAACCGTTTTTTTCTATTCCTAGATTTGGCTGTTTTTTCGTTTAATTGTACTGTACTAGCAATAGTTTGGTAATGAAAGGAAGAAAAGTGTAGTTATCCTATTATTTAAATTTGCTTATATGACAATTTATTTTAATTAAAATTAAAAAATTTAGAATAATACTTTTCAACGTAGCGCTATATATATTTGAGATTGTAAAGTGGTGTTTATACGAGGGCTATTCAGAAAGTCGATCACGTTTTGTTGTAAAAAAAACTCAGTACAAGAAAGAAAATTTATTATATACATTTGGAAGCGGTGCCGAAATACTACTTTTCAACGTAGTTACCATACAAATTTAGGCACTTATCATAGCGGTAAACAAGATTTGGAATTCCATTGTCATAAAATTCTGTCGCCTGAGACTAACCAATTAGTCACGCCCTCCCTCAGTTCCTTATCGTCATCAAAGCGCTGCGTTGCGAGCCATGACTTCATCTTTGGGACCAGATGGAAGTCGCTGGATGCAAGGTCGGGGCTGTATGGTGGATGAGGAAAAACCTCCCACTGAAAATCTTCAATGACTTATCGGGTGCGACTTGCCATGTGTGGTCGGGCGTTATCATGAAAAAATAAAGTTTTTGAACTCAACTTTCCTCTACGCTTGTTCTGAACCGACCTTCTTAAATTTTGCAATGTTTGGCAATACCTGTCAGAGTTTATTGTTTTTCCACGCCTTTCCTGTCCCAAAAAACGGTTGTCATAATTTTCCTTGCATACAATGTTTGCTTGCATTTTCTCAGCTTTTTTGGGGAATTTGTGTGCCCCCACTCCATAGACTGCAATTTGATCTCGCAGTTCACATGTTTGACCCACGTCTTGTCTCCCGTTACGATTCGATCCAGTAATGAGTCACCATCTTTGTCGTAAGAGTCCAGAAATGTTAATGACACTGATTCTTGTGATTTTCTGTCAGGAGTTTTGGGACCCATCTTACACAAAATTTGTGGTATCCCACTTTCTGAGAAACAATTTCATGCAACAAACTGCGTGAAATTTGTTGAAAACTGAGTGAAAGCTCTGTTATTGTGAATCGGCGGTTTTATCTGTCCTATTCATCGACTTTTGTAACAATTTCATCAGTTACAGTGCTTGGTCGTCCACTTCGCTCTTCGTCGTGTATATTAGTTCGGCCATTTTTAAACATAATCCACCATTGACGCACTCCACCTTCAATGATAACGTTGTTCCCGTACACTTCACACAGTCGTCGATAAATTTCAATAGGTTTACATTTTTTCACTAACAAAAACCTTATTACAGATCGCACCTCACAACTTGCGGGATTTTCTATTGCGGCAGACATTTCAAACTGTTACTGTGAAATATCGGGGAACGACACAAACCTCGCGCTAACACGGCTGGATGTTGACTGAGTCAAGGAACGCGCAGATACCAAGATGGACGCACTGCGCACGCTCAAAGCGGCTATAGACGAAAACGTAATCGACTTTCTGGTTAGCTCTCGTATTAACCTCTATTTAGTGTATTTAAATTTCCGGTATTTTTACTTAAATTTCAAGCTTTTTACAGGAAACGTTTAAATAAACAAATAATATGTGGTTTTTGTTGAAAAAGTTATTTCAGCTTGATATGTACTTGTTCTGGCTGTGAGGAAGTGAGTGAACTATACATACACAAGTTCGCTGCAGGTGGTTTTGCAGTGACTATACATTAATTACGTATTGGTTACATGATTCCAAAAACCGCATCTCTAATTCACGTACGTTAATCATGTGATATTACAATGGCTTGTATGTTAAACTGAAGCGCGTACCAGAACTATAACATTTTAGAACCGTGGTGTAAAATGCGGCTATTTAATTCCATGTTCACCTGTGCCACCCTTATCCGGTGCAATTGAATAAAGTGTTGAGAGTTGGTTAACAACAAATCATACGTCATATGTCAAACTGACACTGGGGTTTTTCACTATAAATTTGAGCTATGCTTAAGATTACTCTTGTCTGTTACAAATTTATATCACTTATTTTTATTACATAAAAATTGTTTTCAAATTTAACTTTGAGTTATCATCTAAAGGGAAGAAAGTGAAACATGCAGTGCTTTATCCATATTCTATTGTTAATAAATGGTTTTATGCTGGACCTTTCATTTTTATAGTTTCTGTAGTTGTCCGACGACGACATAATATGTTATAAATACTATTTTCTCTGAAATTGTCAAGAAATCTACCTTTTCATGACTCGACTCTTGAAAGTTGACAGTTACCTGACCAAGCGTGTAAAATCTGTTATTCTTTTTGTAGTGCTAATACATTCATTTATATTTATTAATTATTGTTATTTGTTTAACTGATTATCAATGAATAATTTTTAATTAATTTATGTGCTTTCAGGGAAAATGTTATAAATTACTAGTGAGGGAAGTGGTTTTACTTGGCTCGGGGATTAAAAATACTCGGCCTACTGCCTCCCAGTTTAAATTATCCACTCTTCAAGTAAAGATGCACTATCTTGACTTGTTACGTAAATACCTAATACTTTGAATTAATAGATAAAATATTATTTTTATTCGGTTAATTTTAACGTGAAAAACATTTTTCTTATCTATGATGTCTAAGCTTAAAATTATTTAGAATACAAATTGTAATCAGTAGATTTTGTTATAACTTTGCGATCGGTTCAATACCATATCATTCAAAGCGAGGTAATTCGAAAGTTAAATAGTGATTACTATTCAAATCACAGTAAATTCAATATTAAGCTATCATTTATTCATCAGTTCCAAAGTATTCAGTATTGAATAGAACATATTTCTATCAGCGTTGTTACCAATGCTTAACAGTTTCTCTTGCGCACTTTTTGGTAGAACCTTCAATTCTGCAGATAATTTTGCTTTTATCCTCATTAGATTGCAAAACGTTGTACTTTTCTAATTCTCTTCAATTTAGACCTAGAAAAGCTTCCCGTGGCTATATTAGGCAAATCCTATGGCTGAGGCGAGGTTGGTATTATTTTTATGTAACCGATAACTGAATCTCCTTAGTTTTTTCGTTCTGAGTTGTATAATATAACATATTTTAATAGAAAAATTCTACCGCACTGTTGTTATATTTTACTACTAATTAAATGAAATAAAATAATCTGTGAACAACCCTCCTCATTCATCTTTTTGCTTATAAGAGGTTTTTAAATTAAAAGTTTACCATTAAAATGTCCTTATAAAGATAAAAATTAATAAATAATAAAGCATTTAATATAAAATAAATAAATGAACAAATTCAATGCGGATTACGTTGTTTAATTGTTAATGCTTGTTGTGTGTCAAACATTACAGTTTTTGTACCCAATTCCATTACGAAGAACTAATTACATTAAGAAATAAAATGCGTTTAAAGTATTAGGTACGTACCGAAGAAATTTAATTCCACTGATTGCGGCTGGTTGTAATTGGCATTTACTGTCATAAAATTAATTTACATCTCTATATTTACGCAAGAGAGGTTTCGAGAATCTGTAGCTTCAAAATTTTTCTCTGTTTTCATTCACATCTACCAACTTGAATGAATACCGCACACGTTTTTATGAGTGTAGGCGTCAGTAAAAGGGCAAACTTGTGACGTTAAGCCAATCAAAGGTCGTTCAAGGAATTGAAACGATTACCAATCTGCATTTCGCTAGTTCTTGGGCCTTATGGAACATATTTACAAATTTTTTTATATATCAATTTCTGAGGGCTTTTTTTTATATTAGCTTAGAAAATATACATGTAATTTTTTATGGATTTTTTTATTAAAATATTTCTAATTAGATAATTAATTTCGCAATTATCTAAATCGTCATATAACTTAACGCAATATTGCACACAAACATTAAAATTACAAAAATATTTATAAACAAACATATGACGCCTTCAATCCCCTTTAATGTACCATAACGCATAACGCTAGGCAATATTCATTTTAGCAAGAGACTGTTAGTATCTCTGTTAATTTAAATTCTAGAAATAGCAAATACTTAGACTAAGTAAGTAAGATATATAAAAGTAACATATCAAGTGAAAATTTAAATTAACGTAAGAACTTTAGTTAACGGCCAAACAATTAAAATTCTATTGGTTGTTAGTAAAACCTACATGGAAATCCGAATATTGTCGACATTAAATAGAATCTCATCAAAGACCTCAGGACGCTAAAAATCACATCTTTTTCATAAAGCCACCGCTAAGGAAGTGTTTTACCAGTAAACTAGACCCATCGTAGTATAAACGTCGTTATAAAGATACGTTAATGATTTGACTTGTAATCTGTCATAAGTGGCCGCATTATGATATCGCTTAACTCACCCATTAATTACAAAAAAACTAGTTTATCGTGAGGGCAAAACCGACATATCCTGCCGATAAATAATCAAACGTTAACACGTAAAATTAATGTGTTGTGTTTCAAAGAAATTGATTTAATTCTTCATCAAAGAACAAAGACAACCTGCTGTCCTCTACATGCCATATATATATATATATATATATATATATATATATATATATATATATATATATATA
>JAHWXV010371918.1:0-12733 GCA_024586415.1 Phrixothrix hirtus | reverse complement strand
AGTGGGATCACATTGAAGTTGTGCTCTCAGTGTTTTTGTATTCGCTGTAGTGTAAAGACGTTTGTTTCGGATTGTGCACCCCCAAGACATACCATTACGCACCGCCGCTGTATGTTGGAATGTTTTATAATTATTAGATGCTCATGCTTGCTTCGAAGTTACGAAGCGATCCAGAGAGCTGATATGTATATTTCACATTTATTTTTAATAATATTGTCACTAATTGTAAAGGGATGAAATCTATAAATTAAATATTTTATATAAATTTAGTAAAAATATTATTATACAGGGTGGCCCACAATTCCGTCGACAAAAGATTATGAAGTTATTATTAAAGATAGAACAGAGTTTTTAAGTAAACTTATAGATATATAATAGGAGAATCTTTTAAAATTATTTTCAAATATACAGGGTGATTCGTATTACAATGGCATATCAAAGTTGTGTTTTTTCCTATGGAACATTCTGTATATTTTTACAAATTCTGATAGCCCTTATTGCATATATCAAAAAATATACTAGACACTATGCCTCTAGAGTTACAAATAAGGGAGATATTTACATTTTTGTAATAAAAAAGGAGCCACTTTGTCATATTGCTATGTGTTAATAAGTTAAGATAATAAGCTAAAAATTACACCACAATTTCTCTAGTCCTGTTGCTATATTACACAGTGTTTGGTTCCAAATTATCTGCAAAAGATATACAGGGTAATATAGTTTTGCCCATCGTTATTGTTCTCAAATTTTTCAAATGGAACAACCTGTATATTATAGTTGCATCATGTGCAGAATTTAACATACTTTTAATAACGTGTATCATATTGGCATCAAAATGATAGAAATTTTTGAAATAAATTGAATACGTGCATCTGAAAATGAGCTACTTTAGAATGAGAAATATTTGCATTGGTAATAGCAACAGATTGTTACTACACACCATTTTTTGATAAATTCCTAATTTAAAGTAATTCATTTTCAGATGCACGTACTGTACATTAAATGTCTTAATATTTTGTTATAAATTCACTTTAATGAAGGTTATCAAACTAAAAGTGGTCATTATTGGACGCGTCATTAACACTTTAGCGTCCACATAAATAGCATGTGATGTTCATTTAAAGTGCATTTTCAATTTTAAGGTGCATGCATAATATTCATTATATCCTTTCATCTATTTTGTTGTTACGCTAATGGTTTTAATGCTTATTTAACGTGTGATACCATTTTATCAATTAAATTATTAATTACAACAACTTTAGAACAGTTCAGAAAACAATCAATTTATCTAAAAAATTTCTATCATTTCGATGCCGATATGATACATGTTATTAAAAGTATGTTAAATTCTGCACATGATGAAACTATAATATACATGGTTTTCCATTTGAAAAATTTAAGAACAATAACGATGCGCAAAACTTTATCATCCTGTATATCTTTTGTAGATAATTTAGAACTAAACACTATGTAATATAGCAGCGCGACTAGAGAAATTGTGGTGTAAATTTTAGCTTATTATCTTACCTTATTGTAAAAATATATAGAATAAGAAAAAACATATATTTGATATGCCATTGTAATACGAATCACCCTGTATATTTGAAAATAATCTTAAGTCATGCTCCTATTATACATCTATAAGTTTTTTTAATAACTCTGTTCTATCTCTAATAATAACTTCATAATCTTTCGTCTACGGAATCTTAGGCCACCTTGTACAATTGCTTCAAATATTTATTTAGTAAAAACTTATTGTTTCATAATGATTTGGAAAAGCTTAATATAATTTTTTTGGTGCAAGTTTAATGTTATTGTTAGATAAGGGCAATTCGCCATATTGATAATTTAAAAGTGTGACATTTTAAATTATACATCTTTTTATTATATACCCTTATTCCGATAGGAATATACACGGTCGCCTTATAGGAGCGTGACTATTGGTTAAATTTGGTCTTATTCTAGCATAGTTTAATTTAGTTAAACAAAATCCTGATGACCGCGTCTAGCCATACTTAATTAATACATTAACTAAAAATAGATTCCAAATATAAAAGGTTCAATAAAGTCGAATTTATGGAACGTCATTGAATGACAGTTATAAACCACAACTACTATTAAAATTTAAAAGGTAATTAAGTACTTACAAGTATTTAAATTAACGAATCATAAAGTGAGTCTACAAGCCACACTAAACTGTCTTCGGCGAAAGAAAATCTCCGAAGATAAAGCTCCCACCATTTGCAAACACCAATCCTGTAAAGGCGCTAACTTTGTAAGAAATCGTTATTAAAATTATGAGCTTGGCACTAATCTACCTAAGCGATATGGTTAGCGGTAGGATTAGAATTGACGAATTGACTAAATAAATGTAATTTCGTTTTTTTCGAAAGTAAATAGGACGTTGTAAATATAGAATTTAATCCTAGGAAAAGACCTGTAAGTAAACTAATTGTATGTACTAACTTACTATTTAACATTATGGTCCATATTTGATTTTATTCACTAAATTAAAAATAAATGCAAACGGATATATATTTTAATATTTCAAAAAGGAAATCATTAGATGCTGTTGTGTTGGAATCTAGCTCTAACCGATTTGGTTACCGGAAGCTAATTTAGGCCTGCTTGAACTAAAATAAAAATATTTTATGTTTTACAGCAATTTAGGAACGCTAAACATATGAAAAGTATAATATCACACTAATTACAATTTTGATTTATGAGGGGTAGCATTAAAGTAATGTCCAAAGTAATGTGATTACAAATAAACGTTAACAATTCGCTAATGATCTTTATCAATTTGAAATGTAAATACCGAATATTTTATCCATGTAACCCATAAATGGTAATTATATTTTTATTTTCATTTTGTATAAATTTATTCAATTTACAGATTTTTAGGAATAAAAACATTTTTTATTACGTATATACAGAGGGAATCACAGAAGTTCCTGTATAATCGGATTTACACATACAGTCAGTCGATTATAAGCAATTCTTGTCTAGCATTGAGAGTTGTTAACCTTATCTGAAGTTATGCTATTCTGGCGCAGGTACGATTTTGTGTACAGGGTAGTTCGACTACACGGCAGCTCCTAAATATGGACTTATGAATATGTGGCGCCCGAGTTTTGCTGAAATTATCACCTATATATAAGGCGTTCAAGTGTCGTTACGAGTTTTTCTCTCGCTCAAATTCACTGGCTAGCTGCATCGATCTTTCTCTCCCTTATTTAGTGTTTCTCGTCTTATATTTACTTTGACACGTGACGCGACGTCAACAATTATAAGATAAATAACACGGGCTTAATCATTAGTTCATTATAATGTGCCTTTAAATTCATATAATTGATGTTAAAAATTTACTGTAAGTTGTACCCTTGGCCCTTAGGACGCAAAGGGACAGTCAACAAATTCTGCTCCTCCTGGAAGAATTTTCCAATGCTGTGGTGTTCAAGTATCATCAAAATAGGAATGCGGAACGAATGTAGTGAGATTTCCCCAAATTAGTTACATTTTTTGGGATACATACAGTCAATTATTTCAAATAAACACCACAGAAACTAGCATTCCGCCTTGAAATTATAGAAATTTCAAACTGATTGGTGCATTTCGTGTTTTATAACTTACTTTAGTAATAAAATTAAATTTAAAAAATGAATTCACTGTATATCAACTTAGGGCAAGTGCATGAAATAACTAAAGCTAAAAGATTAGGAAGGAAGCTTTAAGGAATAATTCTAGCTCTTCAGATTACTGGCGTTAAATCCTTCTTTCTTATACTCATTTCAAGCTTATTTCCTTTTTTGATCAAAATTTTAGCCTAAACATCTTTATTACATTACAATATGACCTTTTAGAAAACAAATCTTGTATAATAAATGAAGGACACAAGAGCGGCGCTGATAAGAAATATACAAGCTTTCTATTAAAATAAAGCTTCATACATTTGTGATGACGTAAGAAATTGCTGAAATATGGATCTAAAAAACAAGTCCATTCTAAAGTTGTAGGAGGTGGTTGTTCTAATAATTGGTAGGAAAAAACTATTAAAATTTATTAACGAATATTTTTTCGTTGTGTTTAGTTCGCATTATGGTTTTTTCGGCCGACATTGAATTGAATTAAGACCTAAATTTAAAATAATTGCAGAAAGTAATATGAACTCGTAAAAAATAAGTATAACATATTATTGTGCCAGCCCAGATTGGTGTAGTGGTTAGCATGTTTCCCTTTACATCCAAGGGACGCGGGTTCAAACCTGATCGAGGTTGGTAAATTTTTCAGCGGAGAAAAATTTAAAAAGGTAATCATACCGCGGTTCTACATTAAACAAAACACCTTCTAGTATTTGGGTTTTGAATATATGTAATTTATAGCACAACAATATCTGGCATCAGTACTACGAGCTCTATTGCCGAAGAATATGAAAAAAAAGTGGCGCTGCCTCTGCCATTGAGACTAAATCACGGAAGTACATCACAATCGAAATTTTAAAACCCCAACGATGTCGACCCCGATTGGTGTAGTGGTTAGCATGTTGTCTCACAACCAAAGGACGCGGGTTCAAACCCGATCGATGTCGGTAAATTTCTCAGCGGAGAAAAATTTAAAAAAGTAATCGTGGGCCACGTGTTAATGTGATGTTTGGCACATTAACGATCCCTACTGACGATGAAACTCCTCCAAATTCGGAAAAATGACTATATGACAGTTTTAGTCCAAGAGGGCCAAGGGAATTTTCGCATCCCGAAAGCTCAGTCGCAAAACAAACAACATATTATTGTGGGCCTTACATTTATTTTTTACAAAGATTTTAAATTTAAATCTTCATTTCAATGTAACTTTCCTTTTGTCTTCAAATTTTCAATTATTGACAAATATGTTTACGATCAAACACAAACACAAATTTCAGCTAAGAAAAACATTTTTAAAAACAACAGAACTCGATTAATTTTTAATTTCAATCAAAACATTGTAATGCGAACTCAACATTTACAGCCAAGGAAAGCTTCCTCGATAAATTGTGATTTTGTAGGTAGACTTGTGTTGATTTTATGAATTATACGAGGGGAAGTCAATAAATTCGCGGATTGGGGGGGGGGGAAGTGAAAAATTACATTGTGTGAGTTTTGCTTTTCATTATATTCTCCCTTGATACTAATATATTTTTCAGATCTTTCGATCAACTTATTTATACCGTTATAAAAAAATGTTTTATCTTTTTCATCACAATAAATCGAAATTTCAAGTTTGACCCCATTGTAGCTCGTAAATTTTTTCCCGCGAAGCTACTTTTTGAGGTTGAAGGACAAATAATAGTTCGAGGGTGCCAAGTCTAACATATGAAAACCACAATCTTGAAGTGCAGCTATCGCAACATGACTCCGGTGCACTGGGGTGATGTCGTGCAAAAGCTACACACGTTTTGTTAATTTTCCCCATCTTTTCGCTTTTACAGAATCTCTTAGCTGCTTGAGCAAATCAGTATCATAGGCCCCTGTTAGTAAAACAACTTTATTTTTGTAATCAGTGAGCAAGATACCCTCCGCATCCCAAAAATCACTTGCCAGTATTTTTCCGGTCGATTGTGACACTTTGAACTTTTTGGGGGTTGTGTGCCCCTTCTGTGCCACTGTATAGGATCTTGCTTAGATTTAGGCTCAAAATCATAAACCCACACTTCATCTCCCGTAATAATTCGGTTCAAAATTTCATCTTTATCGTCTCGGTACACTCAACACGATGTTGTTTTTGCAGTGGGGTGAGCATCTGGGTACCCATCTTGCACTAACCTATGACATGCCAAGATGTTAATGGAGAATATTTAAAATGGTTGTAGGAGATACTCCAACCATTTCTGAAAGTTGTTTCATCCTTAAACGAGCATCTTCAGATACAAGTTTTTCGACTTTTTCCACAATGTCTGCGGAGGTGGCTTCAATCGGCCGACCTCGCCGAGGGTCGTCTTCAATCGACTCTCTGCCTTGTTTAAAACGGTTATGCCACCTATAAATCATGGTTTGACCAGGACAAGAGTTCCCGTAAACCGACAACATCTCATTCAAAATGGTTTGAGGTGGTTTTTCTTAATTTGTTAGAAATTTTATAACCGCGCGAAATTCGAATTTTTCCATTGTCGATATTTATATCCGCCTTTGGTTGCTTGATGAATAATAACTTTGATGTTAATAACACAATCACAATGAAGCTCTCCAGGTACAGTAATAAGACGTTGCTGCATAGATACTGCACGCGGCAGTAATCCCCTCTCCTGATAACCTTGCCATTCCACGAATTTATTGACCTCCCCTCGTAGAAGCTAAAAGTGAGTGTTGTGCATTATTACAATCTAAAATAAACAGAAACTCAATAACATCTAACAATAATAGTAGAGTAATACTTAAAAAACGTGAAAATGAAGCATTAAATTAGTTTATATCTCGAATTTTTAGACATGTCTTAATTCGAACTTATGCCGACTCCTTATTTTGAATTTAGTATTAAGAGGGTTATTATTATTATAGAATAATACCCTAACTTTAAGTGTATCTCTAATTACCCGATGTTCCTGCGACTTCCCTTGCAAACTAAAAGGCTAAGCGGTCATTTCATATCAAGCGAAATTAAATTACGAATTGATTTCACGCTTTAATATGAAATCAACAAACTAGAATTTAAATAAATGTAGTATTTAGAAACATTAGCTAAAAATGTTCCCACAACTCGGAATTTTTGTAACAATAGTTAACTAGCTTAAGATAAACGACAGTAATAAATAAAGTGTCCGTGAAAGAGAAGGCTTCCTGAAATTAAACAACCCAGGATGTTAAAAGCACGTAGCCCCTTTACCCAAAACCAAACACCAATCCTGCGAATGTTAACAGGCACGAACACCACTACGAAATGGAAAATTTCCAAGTA
The DNA here is from genome assembly GCA_024586415.1 of Phrixothrix hirtus. Taxonomy (NCBI): domain Eukaryota; kingdom Metazoa; phylum Arthropoda; class Insecta; order Coleoptera; family Phengodidae; genus Phrixothrix; species Phrixothrix hirtus. Next base: position 5,806 of record JAHWXV010371918.1, on the reverse strand, counting down.
CGTTTAAAAATGCAAAGATGCGATTGGTTCTGGAACGGAACAAATTTAATTACCTTGGCTACCAAAATATCGTCTTGTTGCACCAAGTGCTTTTGCCGAATGATCCTTGACCCCGTGATCTTAAACAGAACAAGTTAATTCGATTACAAGTTTCGGTTCGCCAGTGTATTTGACGAGTTCTATACACAAGATCACACCCAACAAAATTCCAGATGTATCTCAAATAGAACATTAATAATTCCAGAACAATTAATCAAGGTAATTGTTGACAGAAGCATCTCAAGTAGAAAATTGAACACTGCAATCGAGAAAACTTTAAATTGTAACAATCAATTTAAAGCGAGAGGATTACGTAACGCAGCCATTATTAAACTTTAAACGTACAAAATAAAACATTTTTACATGAAAGCTAAATAATCATTAAATTATTTACTTCAACGTAAGATAACAGCAATTATAGTAAACCCTCCGCCCATTGTTAAAAATCCTTTGCAACTGGACTTGTTTTTGTTTAGAGATTAACGTAAAATTAAATGTGTTTATTTCTTAATATTTTTATGTACACATTTTATAACGGCACGAACGAGGCCCTACGCCCCTGAGGTCGTAAAATATGGTAATTTCCCTGAATTAGCTGGTTTGCTCCGACCACCACGGTGGAGATTGGGGAGGTTTTACATTTGTGATGAAATCAATTAGGCTAAAATTCAGGGGTTATAATTAGGTGTCAAAAATTCAGGAAAAGTCGTAATTAAGGGCACATCTTTGTTTTTAACGAGAAGAACAAGGAGATGGTCAAAAGGTCTGTTGTTATAGAAGCCGGGAGAACAAAGAACCCGATCTCCAAACCCTTATATCGATAATTGTATTAATACATACGTACTATATGGTGGTTTTTCATGCACACCGCTGGGCTCCTTCTTTGATCAGGCAAAATTTGGACGAACTATCTAAAATAGGTTATTCACTTAAAATTAACTACCATCTGAAAGAAAGTATGTGTTACTACAACTACGGGTTTATATATATAAAAAATAAGATCTGTACGTAAAGATTGAATATAGTGATAACAAAAGAATGTGATTTACAATTAACAATTTACATGTCTCCCCGGAAGGAAATAATGGAAACAACAATTTTCTATATCTAAATCAAGGGACCCTTGTGTTGCTACAATTTAAACTAAATCTAAATGGACAAGAAACATTGGCCCTAATGGCCTCGATAACATGAACATTTAAAATTTAAATCTTTAGTCTTTTATTTATGACAATAGCTAACTAGTGTTGAATTTATACGTGATCGACTAATTTGTCCCAACAAAGGTTACTTAATGAGGGGCTGTAGATCGGTGGAATTTAAAGAATGGATAGATCACTTACTTGATGTTTGGAGACCTTCAATTTCCCGAAGGAATCGAAAATAACAACCGTGCTGCCTAGGATATTTTACTTATCGTACGCCACGTACAGCCTTGTCGGACTCTAACCCTTTGATTACGAATCGACAGGTAATTGAAGTTGACCCTTTGATTACAATTCGCTCTGGGCGGAAATAGACCAAATTTCTACCAATTTGATCCCCTTTACATTATTCGAGTAACTCTTCAATTGTATGCTTTAAATATCGCCTGGGCACGCACTGTGGAAAAGCAGCTTAACTTTGCAACTCTCGGGTCTCTGTTACTGGCAATCGAAGTTTTCTCCTTGAAATTGCATGAGGGGGGGAAATGAGAGGGGTTAGCGTTTATTTTTAGACTTGCGAGCCTTCTCACGGGAATTGCTGAAGTAATAGTTTTAAGAAAAATGCTCCTATGTTTTACAAAACGTAACCTGGGATTTTCGAATTTTAATAATTGTTGTTAAAATGGAATTGTACAATTTACAAATTTATATTTGTAATTTTAACATAAAAATGATACTAGTAATTCACCAATTAGATTTTATTATTACTGCACGGATGTATGTACCGGGTGTTTCCAAATAAATGACAAATGTAAGAATTTCAGGCGCGCTTATAATTTTTATATGTAATAATTCTATTTATTGAATGCAAATAATAAAAGTAAAATTTAAATTAGCTACACTGAGGTTCTCATGCCATCTTTTGAAATAGGTCAAGACTGAATTTCATAAATTAAATTATAATTAAATCAAATAAAATTGTATAAGAGGCTTTACTTGCTGGTTTGCGCGATATGTTAATTAATTAATATTACTAATTTACCAACTAAATCACAATCCCCTTTAACACTAAATATTGGGAAAACTAATTGAAATTAAAATTATTTGAAATGCATACTGGAATTAATCAGAACGATCTTTTTATAAAAATAATAAGAAATATATCGGGCGGATAGTAATGGTTGAACAAGTACATTTATGATAAGCAAAAAATTCATTAGGTAAACATTTTAGGTCGATTTTAACCGATAAGGATTGTGTTCTTTATTTTTGGCGTTGTTATGGTACGAATTTCTAATGTCTTTTAGTACGTATGATTGATTTAGGTCCTTCGCGTTAGTGACAAGATTCCTTTATATAAAAACGAATAAGAATACATTTGTTCAAAGTATTGTACTTGGTGTAAACAAACTGTATTGAAAATGTTGACGATTTTCACAATAATTAAGAAGTAAAACGTTTTAACCTTTCGAATTATAATTTACCGATACAGTAAGCTTTGTTTCCATCAACAGTTACAAGAATTGCATACAAACAAGTTTCTACAATCATGAAGAGTTCAACATTTTAATAAATGTATGTACTTTGTGAAAGTACACCTAAGTGTAATTGCATCCTTGTTTCAGAATATTTATTGCAAGTTCCAATATTAACATATTAAAATATTAAAGAAAACTTAAAATTACTGAAGTTTAAAAATCTTTACACTCTACTTTAATTATAGGTTCACGAGAAGCTGCCTTTACTTATGCAATTTCCAGTGCGGGTGTCTCGTATGCAGTTACAGCAGCTTGCGCTAGGGGCAACATTTCTGCATGTGGTTGTGCTCCAGGCCCTAAACCGCGAGAACCTACACCTTCTGGTTGGAAATGGGGTGGTTGTAGTGTTGATATTGCATTTGGTACTCGATTTGCTCGTAAATTTTTGGACGCACGTGAATTAGAAGGGGACGAACGAAGTCTTATGAATCTCCATAATAACAGGGCGGGAAGAAAGGTTGGTATGGTATTTTTTATGATTCGGTCTATCCATCCATTGTGTATAAAGGAAATTCAGGTTGAGAACGAGTAGGCTAACAATTGCGGGCGGTTGGTCTATCAGTCACCAGGCTGTCAATTAGCAGAAACACGCGATACGAAAAACTCTGATGTTTTGAGAATCGCAAAACCCGCATTTAATTTAGATCTGAAAGTTGCTGGTTTATTTTTTATGTAGGCAGAAAAAATATGCGATGAATATTTTAAAGTTACCAGCGTTCATAATGGGTACCACAGTAATACTGAATATTGATGAATTGTAAATTTCTGTTTAGGGTATTATTAAAATTATGATAATTGCTTGTAATGCGGTGCTATTTAAATGGTAATCACAAGCACTGAGTGCTTCTGAATGGTACTTCAACAACACTATTATAGTATTTACAAATCATTATAATAGAAAAATAAAGACCGAATTGTATAGGTTCAGCTTGAACGCTTTTTGCAAATAGTTATTAATTTGTTCATTGGTATATAATTTTCTTTACAAAGAACAGGTAATGATAATTTAATGGGTAGTCTGGGTATATTGAGAAATTGCTATTTTAATTTTTTTTAACATTTTTTGCAATTTTGTATTTACATTTTGTATAAGAGTTAAAACATGACAATATAAAGCGTAACCTCATTAATTTTTATATTATAAGGCAAGCTAAATTACAACGGTATTGTAACTTGAAACTAACACCTACATTAGAAAAGTCAACAAGTTTTATAAAAAAGCTGTTCTTTTTTGCTCTTGCATAATGAAAATCAATACTTCTTCACACACGCTGAATAATAATCTCATTCTTAATTTTTGGGTTACCTCATATCTTTATTTAATATCAATGGTAAACTATTTTTGGTACATAAGAAAATTAAAATTTCTTACGCTATTAAACAGTTTGTAATGTCGAAATAACCATTAAAAATATCTGATAAGCACAATATTAAAATATAGCAATTAATTTTATTGACACTCCTACATTAAAAGGACAATAAATTAGTCTACAAATTTCTACTAATTATGTTAACTAAGCATAGGCATCCAAACCGTCAACGAAATGCAATATAAATTATCACTAAGGAAAATTTATTGTTACATCTTTAGTTATACCTGAAAAAACCATTAGAACTCGAAGTAGTTATGTAAAAAAGTGAAAATTACTTATCTCGCAGTTAGTCGTAAGCACGATGCTTCAAACTGATTTTTAGTTTGTGGTGCTGGTTAAACAGGTATAAAACTGCTACCGCGGGCCTTAAAATAAATTACCTGCTTACAATCTGAAATTAGCCGATATGTCGCCCCTTTAACCGCAAATAAATTAGGTTTATTTTATTAACAAACACAGTATTTTTTTGTTTAGGCAGTTAAAGTGGGTTTACTGACTGAATGCAAATGTCACGGAGTATCAGGAAGTTGCACCATGAAAACTTGCTGGAAAACTCTGCCTCCGTTTCGTCAAATTGGAGATAATCTTATGAAGAAATATTATAGAGCTAGACCAGTGGCATCCAGTACTGATCCGCCACGCCGTAGACAAACTAATACCAATAATAAAAAACGGCGAAAATTACATTTGGTACTTAAAAAAGGAAAAGCGCCCGTTAAGAAAATTCCTAGGCGTGCTGACTTGGTATTTTTGCAAATGTCGCCCAACTATTGCGAAAAGGACCTGGCTGCTGGATCTTTAGGAACAGTGGGACGAACTTGCAATAGAACTTCGCGAGGTATGTTTTAACCATGACACTTATATACCGTATTACTTTTTACTTTGTAGGTACTGATGGATGCGATTTGATGTGCTGCGGAAGAGGATACAATACACATCAATATACAAGGACTTGGCAGTGTAGGTGTAAATTTCACTGGTGCTGTTACGTAAACTGCGATACTTGTAGCGAAAAGACGGAAGAATATACATGTAAATAAACTCATGCGCTTTCTAGTGATTTGTACATAATATGTTCTTAAGATGACATAGTTCAGATGCAATTCCTGATCAAGTTACCTTTTATTGTACTGTAATTCGAACTTTAGGTGTGTGTTTGTGTGTAATAATGTAAAATTGTCTTTTATAACAGTATTTTTTATTAAACATCACAATCTGTTCTGAGGACATTTGCATATCCACACTTTATAAATATTAAGAAGCATCTATCAGTTTTAATACACCAGTCAGAAAAATACATAAGTTACAAATAATTATAAATTTAATAATTGACAGAAATATAAACAAGGTTTAATTCATCAAAAGCAGATGTTTAATTAAATGAATTCAAATAAACTTCACCAAGGCCTTGGATTTTTAAAGAGTAAGTCTAAGAGAAAACTTGTGTTTCACTCATGCTATTTGCTGAGAGAACGACCACGATATACGCCGCTTATTAAGGAAGGCGGTATCTAAAACCTCAACCTCACCTACGTACTACTTAACTATTCAATTAGACGTTGCTAATTTATTTTTCACAAGATATAGTTATCATATTATCCTATATTTAAAAAAAATCTGGTGTGAAACAACACACGACTTTCTCTTACACACATAGATATGCCAATAGTGTCCACAAATAATTAGATTATTGTCTACGTTTATTTTGGAA
>JAHWXV010371909.1:0-10172 GCA_024586415.1 Phrixothrix hirtus | reverse complement strand
CACTTTAGGTCAATATATCTTATCTTTTTGTGTCATTTAATAGATAGTTCTAGTCTACTTAATTTATATGCTGACGCTAAACTATTTAGAGTTGAGTTAGCGTTGTAAGGTGCTCGCTATGTACCAGGTACCGTCGAATAATTCTATGTTAGCTTTGATCTATAAAAAGCATTTAACTTATCCTATTTAAACGTCAATGCGTCCCTAACCAGGACAAATTCTTTACCGTTATTTACTATGTTATTTTTTTGTTATTATTATCTTGTAGCTAAATTAGTGTTATTATGCCTGACTGATAACATTCTGGGTATCTGAATAAATACCTAATTATTTGTTACATCATATTGTTATAATTTCACAGAACTTCCTTTTTTTCGTAATTGACTTTTCTTTAGGTTTACTTAGGTCTACTGTACCAGAGGACGAGTTTGTTCTGTAAGTAAACCTATTATAAGAGGACATCTTGTCGTTCGGGTGTTCTTTGTGGTTTGTCTATTTTTTTTATAGTGAACGACTTTTACCTTAAGCCGACTTTGACGTTATCCGAACTGAGAAGAGACCAGCCGTGAAGTATTATGCTTGACAACTTTATACCTACACCGATTACACCTTACCCTCCCTACTCTACCGCATAGCTATTGAGCTAGAATCCGTGGCAGAGATACTCCAACCATTTCTGCAAGTCGTTTCTTCCTTAAACGGCCGCCTTCAGATACATGTTTTTCGACTTTTTCCACAATGTCTACGGAGGTGGCTTCAATCGGCTGATTTGATCGAGGGTCGCTTTCAATCGACTATCTGCGTTGCTTAAAAAGGTTATGTCACTTATAAATCATAGTTTTACCAGGACAAGGGTTCTCGTACACCGACGACATCTCGTTCAAAATGGTTTGAGGTTGATTTTTTGTTTTGTTGGAAATTTTGTAACCGCACGAAATTTGATATTTTGCATTGTCGATATTTTTATCCGCCTTTGATTGCTTGATGAATAATAACTTCGAGAATAAGTGGAATATTAGATTTTTATAATATTATAAAATGTTAAGCGCCATCTAAAAATCTTTCACTTAATTAATAAAGGTATTGCATCCTATGCTATCATTCCGGATTTATTCGTGCTGCTTCTTTGCGAATTTGTCGAAAATCTTTAGTTTCCACTGTCCATAACCTGTGTCTTACAAAACTCGGATAGCAGGACAGTCTGCATTTATGTTTTGGTCCAACGTCGTGAACAACGAATTCATGACTCCAGTATATTCACGGCGTGCAACAATACGTATGGCCCTTCCTGACTGTCATCAACTTGTTTCTAGTTCGTCGATCATCAGTTATCTAATCTATAGTTTTTATTAATTGTCTCCGGTTTTTCGTATTTTTGTATATAGGGTGATTCATATTATGTGGTAAAAAATTTTAAGATCGCGTTCCTAACACAGAAATAAGAAGAAAAGTTAATCTCAACAGGTATTTGGAAATGCGCAGTTTGGAAGTTACAGGGTTTTTAATAATAAATTAAGATTTTTTACAAAAACAATGACCTAAAACGAAAATACCTCATAGTAACTGTTGGAAGTGATGACCTCCAACTGTCACACATTCTGTCAGACACGAATATAAATATTAATTATTTTGATTAGTATGTAATTAGTGTTATTTCACAAAAAAATGGGTTACACAAACACTAAAATGTGTAATATGCACCTTTTTTACGGTCTTGCTAATGGATACACTCTTAGAGCAAGAAGTCTGTATGCAGAAATATACCCTCATCGTGTGATTTCAAATCATATGACATTTTCCTGGCTTGATCAACGGATAAGTGAAAATGGTAGTTTTGTAAAACGTAGTTCTAATACCGAACCGTCTATCACAGCTTCAACTCCGGAAACAGAAGAAACAGTGCTTCACGAAATTGAGGAATCTCTAGGTATCAGTACAGTGCAAATTGCAGTTACCTTACCTCAACGTAGGCCACCGTTTAGAGGATACTACATAAATCGCTACTGTACCTATACCTCTGTTAATGGGTACAGCACCTTTTGACAAACCCTTTCCCCGCAGAGTGAATTTTTGTTGGTGGATGCAAGGTGAAATAACAGAAAATCTCCTTTACAGATGAAACTAAGTTTTTAGGGTATATGAAAATCCACAGTCAATAGCAGAAGCTAATCATTAGCATCAATTTTCTTTAAACGTATGGGCGGGATTTATTGGCAATCACTTGATTGGACCATACTTTTTACTAAACTGACTCAATGGAAAAGTGTACTGTTATTTTCTCGAAGAAGAGTTGCCACGACTTTTGGAAGATATTCCGCTGAATTTGCGGACCCAAATGCACTTTTTGCATAATGGCGCTCCAGCACATTTCAGTTTAGTAGCTCATCAGTATTTGCACGCTGTGTATCCGAATCAATGGATAGGTCGAGCAGGTCCACAACTCTGGCTCAGAAGTCGCCAGATTTAAATCCAATATACTTCTTTCTATGGGATCACCTAAAGTTTATTCAACACCTTGACAATATTGACGAATTAAGAGATCGCCTAGTCGCATTTTGTGAACTAATCCGCAACTCTCCCGAAATTTTTGAACATGTGCATCAATCAATGCGTCGGAGGGTAGAAGCACGTGTGACACTTGGCGGTCGTCACTTCCACTTCCACTTAAGTTATTGTTTTTGTAAAAAACTTAATTTCTTATTAAATACCTTGTAACTTCAAAACTATGCATGTCCAAATACGTATTGTTATGAAGTTTTCTTTTAATTTCTGGGTCAGGAACACGTTCTTAAATGTAGATCTCATTTTTGAACTATATACATTATATACATTTTAACGATACGCGTATTCTTTTACAAGGAACAAGTTACAGCCATCGAATCCTGCCGGCTATCCTCTAAATTAAAGCCCCCGGGTTCTTCTGCTAATTCTAGAGATATAACTTAGACAGGGTCCCGTGATGTCAGTGCTAATGGTTTTAAGCCATAAGTAAGTTAAATTCGGTCATCGGATGAGCATACCGTCGAGTTCGGACCTTTACTTCGTGGAGACTGGCCATTTTTGTGCTGAAGCCTGTTTTATATGCAATGTATGCAACTTTTGCACCAATTCTGAAGGCGCAATGTGTAATATGTTCGATCATCGCTTGAGGTATACCATCGCCCGGATTGGAAAAAACATTGTAGCAGAAAGGATGACAAATATTTCTACTACAATCTCGCTACCAACTTGTTTCATTGCGTGTTCTGATAACCAGCGAAGTAAGTAACCCTGTAACTTCACAACCTATGCCAGGAAGTTGGCGGTAGACCCCGACGAAAAACACAGAAACTTTCTACCAAAGAAAACCACTAACCCCTCGAAGTACCACTCAACAATCGATATGAAGTGCTCGCAGAAGCTGAAGAGAAAAAAAGAGAGAGATGCTTCCTCCACTTCTAAGCTTGAGAAAGTACGCCTCATCATACTCCGGGGCAAGGAACTTTGCATGGTATTAGCGAACACACTTAGCCGGCAAGGATGGCACTATGTTAAGGTCGCAACCGACCGTAGTAGCTAAGGAATTGCGGCGCTCTTTACTAGCAAGCGTATGCAGTTCAATACGTAACATCGGCCGACTGAGAACATTCTTAGTATTCTACGAGGCATTATGGAATAGATTCCTAACCAACGAGTCATAAACTCTCCTCGGCACACATCACCACGTCTGCTCCGTAAGGAGAATGTGTAAATGGATCAAAAACAAATGTCGTGCAGCATTAAATCTGTGTTGTGTAGTGCTGCGTTGTACAAAGCAAAATCAATAACATTCCAAACCGGAACTAAATTCGAAAACCATGCACAATAATAAACTTAAACTCTAACCAAGTTTCTAACCACAAAACCGTGGGTTTTTTCTTCTTAATTTTTTTAAAACTACAAAATTTGTTATCTAAGTCAAAGAGACAAATGAAGCCTGCAGTGTTCATCGCCTAGTTTCATAACTGATATTATATGATTTCTGTAAATTGTACCAAACTTTAAACGGTAACGGCGTTTACATTTACCTACAAAGGTAATGTCGTTTTTTAATAACCCATTCTCTTGGGATGTTATAAAGGACGTATAGTTTCTTTGCATCACATCTTCCTCGCCTAAAAAAGTCTACATAAGCATTCGATACCTGATTTTATGTATACTATTCGTAGAAATCAGCGAACTGCTTAACCTCGCCACTGTTCCAGTCACACTAAAACCAATTCCTTAGTAGATAATTGTTCCAGCTTGCGAAACTTAAACTTATATTTTCTTAACTAGGCTGTTTCACAATGCTCGTTGCAACTAAAAGTGTAGATACTTAAACCTGCTAAATGATAATAAAAGAGTTTCACGTATGGATTCATTACTTATAGTTTCACCCATAGAGTCATCTTCTACGAGGGCTACTACTTAAATTTTAGGATGAAGTAGCACTTCAGACAATTAACATACAAAATTCATAAAGTTTGACATCTCTACCGTCAAATAACTGTGACATAAAGGGCGTATACAGGGTGTTTAACATAATATGATATTCCTTTTAAAGGCTGAGAGTAGATCCTATATACACCCCAATATGCATAAAATTGAAAGTAATAGGAATAAAGTCCATTTTTATCTAATTATGTACAACGAGTCACCTATGGTTGCGTTTAGACTAAAACTGTTAAATCATAAAATTATAACTGACCTACCCAATAATATCAATTTACAATAGCATACAGTTTTACAGCTGTAGCAGGCACATCGTGATTTGTTTACTGCAATAAATAACACAATTGAAAGTATTTAAAAATAAGTAATTTTTTTAACAATTTTGAAGAAGTTATTTATTAATAACTGATAATAATAATAACAGAGTTTAGTCATACATCGTACTAAAACGTGTTTAAACGTAAAGACAGCTTAAGGAATTATTTATTGACATTTTTTAATTTTACACCTAAAAATCGATTTTCATTTCTGAAATTGCGTGACATTATCCTACACTTAAAATAAAAATATTTTAAACACTTTGACGGGTTTTAGATTTTTCTGGTTGGTTTTCTAACAATATTCAGAGGAATCGCACAATAATTTGCCCAATTCGACTTAGAATAATAATACGCTGTTTCAAAAGCAATTTTTAAAAAGTGATTTTAGAGGAATATTGCAATAGTTAATATCTTTAAAACACCTTATTGATCAGACTTAATGTAATTAATTACATTTCGTTTTAAAACCTTCAAAACAGTTTTCCCTAACTTTTTCTTCGGATACATAATGAATTACCTAAACGGTTAATTAGATTGTCTTAAAAATTTTAGCTACATTATTACAAATTCCTTTAGTATCATTTTTATGGAATTATCTTCGAAACTACAGATAATTAAAAATGTTAGAGTATGTTAATTCTGTTATTTCGCTTACAGATTTATTTCTCTTAATACAATTTTTCATTTTACAGCTTTTAAATCCATATTAATTCAATCATACCTCTGTAAATCCTTCATTATTACAAATCCGTGCACAATTTTATTAACATAAAAGCACCAATCAATTAAATACGCTGTAGGTAGGGGCAATTCGGATTTTGGTTTTTATTATTATAACACTAGTTATACAACAAGACGCATCTAGTACCTGACGTAAATTGGCATAATTTCGTTTATCGTGATATCGGTTACTGACTTTTAAAGAGGTGTGTCATTTTACAGTCTTGTTTTTATGCGTCTGCTTTGAAAGTTAAAATAAACACGTACGTTTCTGCTCTACTTACTCGATGATATTTGTATATTTCAAAGCATGTGCATGGTCGACTCGTTATTATTAAGAAAAAGGAATTTCTAGTATTTGTATTGCTTTTAAGTTTACGCTTATTGGGGTATCTATAGGGCCTAATTTCATCACTAAAAAGAATATCATATTATCTGAAATACCCTGAATAGAACCGCTCAATTACATAATAATATTGAAGTAAACAAAACGCAGAAGTAACATGGATTTAATAGTGAACCTTTTCAAGCAATATTTTTTTTGTTGTTGATTGAAAAACAATCAAAAGGAGTGTATTGCTGATCTGAAAAGTGCTTGTGGTCTAGAGACACTATCAAGAACAACCGTGTCTCGGTAGTATCAAGAATTTAAATTAGGTCGTAGTAACCATAGCGGGAAACATTGATGCCGTACGAGATCGTCATGCAACTTATACAGAAATTCAGTGATCTCCGGGCATCTACATCAAACAAATAAATAAAATTTTACATGAGCACTGGGTGTAAAATATTGCCCATAACTTGACTGAGGTTCATAAAAAAGGCCCGTTTCAAATGGTTTCGCGAAACACTTAAACGGTTCAATTCATGTACATCAAATATGGCATACGACATTGTTAGTCATGATGAAAATTTGATATATACCTATCAACCTGAAACGAAACACCAGTCGACTGTTTGGCTGTTTCAAAATAAAGCAAAGCCAACTAAAGTTGTTCGTGTTCGCAGTTATTCCAAACAAATGATCGCTTGTTTTATATCAAAAACTGGTCAAATGGCTACTATTGCTTTAGAAGACCATAAAACTATAAATTCTGAGTAGCATATAACCATGTATTTGCCACATTTTTGTCTAAAATCCAAAAAGAAAATAAAAAAAAACAAATTATTGTGCATTAGGTCAATCCAAGCTCATACAAAGTACGACAAAGTGTGAACTATTTAGCCAGTCAGAAAGTGAAAATAATGTTTCATCCTACTTATACTCCCGATTTAAGACAATGACTTTTTTACGTTACCAAAACTTAAACGCCGTGTCAACAATTTTCAACGCCAGATAACGCAGTGGAAACGTTCAAGAATGGAATTTTGAGTATGCCGATTTCTGAATAGTTTAGTCACATGAAAAAATATACAGAGGGTAGAGGAAAATATTTTGAAAAGGAATAAAACAATTTTTTCAATTGTAAGTATTTTCGTGTTTTTCTATACTGAGATTAAGGCAGCAACCCTCGTATTGCGCAATCAAGCATAAGATATTTATCTTTGGCGTTTCTCTTATCGAGGTCCTCCTGTTTAGTGGTGTTCGTAAGTAAAATTCCAATCTCAGCTGAGATTTTTTTACGCGAGTTCTTTCGCAATTGTATTTTTTAGAATTCTGAATTTTAGCTATGGATGTCTCTGGCTTAGGAGGAAACTTAACGTATCGAATACCTTTTTCTAACATCTGGGTCTTTTCACTAGCGCAACACTCCAAAGTGAATTATGTGCCCGTGTCAACTGACTTATCATTGCAGATTCCTGTACTAAACTAGTATATTCTTGAAAAGTAGCTGGGGCATTCTTGAACCCGAAAGTCATATTTTAAATTGAATGCGGAAAAACACTTACAAATAAAACTATAATGAGATTAATTTTTTTAGTGGTATGCGCTGGTATTTTGACTTGAACTTAAATTGTACTCTTAGAAGTAGGATTGTAAGTCGATGCCACAGATCGACCCTGATTTCTTCCCAAGTTAGAGTTGTAACTTAAGCAGACCGATGGCTTGATTTTGCCCCCATTATGCACCTTTTAAGAATATTTGAAATTTGGAGCAGAGTTCTGCTTAAACATTCTTCCTTTATAAGGTTTTCGCGATACTGGTATTATTTAATTAGGCAGATAACTTGCAAATTGCGTATTTTCCATCACCTCAGCTTTCTATCAAAAGTGTATGCGGTAGTTTTTAAAAAGTTTTTATTTTAGGGTAGATTGCATATTTACCTGGGTCTTAACTGTGCTGTCCTTGAGAATTAATGTACTCTTTAATTTATTGTATGTATTTCGTCTTCTTTCATTTTATATGCACCTTTCTGACCACTAGGGAGGTTTTAAGTGCCGATATCCTGTGTTCCGCATAGATTTGTTTGCAGCATCCATCTGTTTTGAATTTTTCAGAAAACCAGTTCACAATGCGTCCCGCATATGCGGTAGTAGAAGAGCAAGTTTGCGTTCCGTTATTATTAATCCAGATTATTAAATGGAACCTTTTTTATTCATAAGAACTTATTTGAGTTGGGAGTTTGTGTCTGCAGTCGTCGACAGCTCGCATTTTCTCCAGTCCTTTTTCTTTTGTCTGTTTCAAATAATATTGTTTCTATAGATAAAAGGAAAAAATACATCCTTATTGAGTAAAATACTTTTATAGGTTAGAAAAAAGTAGAAAATGTTTTACAAAGTCGAATTTCTTGGCCCACTGTTGTCTCTGTAAAAGAATAAACTTTTACGCCGTTCATACAAGCTTCCTTTGAAGCTTGAATGCGTAAATTTGATAAAAAAAATGTGTTCTTTAAGTTAGATACATCGTTAAAGAGTGATGTTTTTAAAACATATATTAAATATTATTCTTGCATTTTTTCTCTTTCTAAGGACGTTAGTTTGCCAAATTGAATAGGTAAATCGGTTTTTAAATTACTTGCACTGGCTATTTTAGAAAATATATGTAAGTTAGGTGGTCAAAATCATAATAGATGAAGCCCGTTTCAGGTGTTTCAGATCACTGGTAAGGGAGGGGTATAAGTCTACGGACTCTTTTAGTAATTCGTTGCACTCTTCGGTCATATTCCAGTTTGCCTGTGACTTTCATTTAAATTTAGTACAATTCTGTGTCGGTTACCTATGATTGACGTATAATCGAACCTAAAAGATTTAACTTAGTACGGTATAGTTTGGATCTGTCAAAACTTAAATGCAGTTCGTCATTTTTATTGAACCATCTCATGAAATTTATAACATAAAATCGAATATTTGCCAGGGTGTCTCGATTATTTATCGACATTTTAATTTGCAGCCTAATTTAATCTCCCATTAATAAATGCAGCGTGTACGATGTTTAACTTAAATTGCCCCAAGCAAATATGAATAGATCTTAAAATTTGTGAGGTATATTTACTTCAGGAAATTATATCAAATATGGAAGCGTCGTAAAAATTAACAACTTTTCACTAGACAAATGCATTATAAAGTTTTACCAATAAATTGCTTTCAGGTATTATAAAATCTTTTCGGATATTAGTTAATCCCTTTTGTTTGTTTGTTTTTGTGGCTGAGGAATCCGGAATTTCTCTTAACCCTCTTGGACTAGAACTGTTATACAGTCATTTCGCTTTGTCTATTAGAATTTTGCCGAATCTGGACGAGTTACACCGCCAGTAGAGATTTCTAACGTCCCAAACATCGCATTAACACGGGACTTACGTTTTTAATTCCTTATCCGAGAAGGCAAATTTTTAGAATTTTTCTCGTCTGAAAAATTTACCTACCTCGATTGAGTTTGAACCCGCGTCCCTTGGGTGCAGAGGCAAACATACTAACCATTACACCAGTCAGGCCGGATTAGTTAATCCCTTACAAATGGAATTTGTGCTTGTTTACTTATTGATTTTTGTCCATTTCATGCTGATTTTGGCAATTTAATTTCCAGAGCAATCAACATATACTTCGCCATATGAGTGTTTTTTACTTTTATTAGGCGCTTTGGTTTTTAAAGTTATTACAACCGGTGCTCGTGTAAACGTTTATGAATTACTTATACATACACAATGGAGTCGTTTCTAAACCACAAAATTTGATTATTATATATTAATATTGTAAAAATATTACCTAATTATACTCTTTCCTGTCGGCAACCATCCTGGTCCATCTTTAATTGATGACTGTTGAACGATATAATTCAATCGATGTCTTATCAATGTCTTTTCAACATTCCTAGCTTCTTCAGCACCTGATGCATGAGGAAATTCAAATCTCCATAGTATTTTAGCTATAAAATACACAGCCACATCAGTAGTGACAGTAATACATTGAGGCAGGTGTTAATTTTTAATAAACGTTGCTTCTATATTACACAGTACGTTGATGCAAAGATTGTTAGGTCCTGATCTTTAGAAGAACTAAATATGCATTTATAAACAATACTGATAACCTAAAAGTTTATCATTACGAAATTCAAACATTGAACACAAAATAAAATTCTAAATATAATTTGTGAAGAACTGTTGGAAAGTTTAACACGTCGTCGGTCGGGAAAATAATTAAAATTGACCTAGACTGTATTAAATTTAAGGAGTTTGGAAAAGGAAACGCCATCGGATGTGATAAGCTGTCAGTATCCGATTTTGATTCAATTCACGCGTTGAG
>JAHWXV010371872.1:0-10318 GCA_024586415.1 Phrixothrix hirtus | reverse complement strand
TAGAACTTGACCTAGTTTGCTCTTCGTATGTCTTCAAACTCTCACAGTGCTTTGAAGATGTTTGTTTGCCTTTGAAGTCCTATATAACCTTTGAATTAGCAGCGGATGCAAAATACATGCATATACAACAAAATCTAACATAGTAAAAGCTACTAACATTTTTGAAAATTATTTATCAGTCGTAACCATATCGTGCTTATAAAATAAATTGTCATTTATTGTGCCTTATTGCTGCATTTAATGGAGATCTAAGATTTATCACAATTTTTCGTAGCAGCTGCAGATCTAATTCTAATTCTGAACAATAACTAAATTATATGGAAAGGTTTATTCTTTTCTGTCCAAAGCTACAATTTAAATTTTACATAAAATTACTAATCCTTTACATGAGCCTGGGAAATACACAACACCGTTGCGTTCTTTAAAAGGTTTATAAAAAATTACCTAACAACAAGTGTTTTTTAAATTTTGGATGAGTACTTAACACAACAGATAACTTCAATACTAATTATGGTCTTGGGGTTCAATATATAATTTATCACAATTTTTATTTTACATTACTATGTTTAATGATGTTAAGTGTTATACTATAATATTTCTAAAATTGTTTTTAAACTGTTGTTATATAATAGTGTATTCGATATACGAGATTTTGTATTGTTAAAATGTATACTGTTTTAAACACCACAAACGATTGCAAATAAACAATACTACTACTACTACTTTGACATTTTTTGACAGATTTTGTAGCCAAACTTTGCACATGGATTCACTTTTGCATAACCTAAGTTACCGAATTATGGCAGAATCTTTCGTAACTTAATATATTAGTGACGTTAAAATAGATATCCAAATTCCAATTTTACGAGTTAAATGGCAGCTGAGAAAACTGTGACGAGTGAAATGGTTTGCTGTGACTCCTCTTAATAATGAAGTTACTTAATAATCATAATAGTGCATTCATATTATCAGAAATCTATGAAATTCGTAGAAAATTTTTCTTAAAAATAGCATTAAGGTGATAATAATTGCAAATAACCTAAATCTTTTTTATTCCGAAAATATATGTAGCACATTATGATTTTGATGTTACACCTTGAGCGATTTTTTACGATGAAAAGATACTAGGGTCCATTTAACATATTCGACGCCATTAAACTTGCATTTTAAACATAGAGAGTGAAATGAAACCTAGGCAATGGAGTCGTATTACGTGAAACGATCTCTTATGCGTTAATATATTAAAGAAACTGCAAAACAAAATACTCAAAACTATTAAACGGTAAATAGTGACGAAATAATCATAAAATAAAATTCAATTTTAATTAGCAAAAATCAAAGAATGATATTAAAAGTGATTCTACGATTATCAAATAGATATTTAAGATTTTTTTACATTCCCTTCGGCAAGTAAATATTTGAGGTTTAAACTGTTGAATGTTTTGCCATTTTGCCATAGGAGATTTTTAAAATTTTACCGAAATATGCAACCATACGTAAATAACTATCGAGAGATCGTTAAAATTTCCAATTAGGGTAGTTTAATACAACTAAAAAAATGGTAATAGCGGAAGTGATATTTTTGTCAATTTAAGCTAACCTAAAACCAACAACACCAAAGCAAAGCGTAAGATAGTATTTCATTAAATATTTAAATAAAACTACAAAAATCGCTGAAAATGTTCGCCATTTACTTCAAGACACTTTGGATCGGGTCCTTTTTGTTGACTGTAAATAGCATTTGTAAACAAATTTTAAATTAATTAATAAATCAGGTATTATCTAATGAAATTTGTAAACCCTGTAATCAAATTTGAACTTTTTATTTTCATGTTGTTACTACTTTGGCTTAAGTACCGTCCTGACATGATATACATATAACTATACCCTACCCTAATTGGAAATTTTATCGAGCTATAAGTATGATAAGCTTAGTGATGTGTACTCCAAAATAAACGGTGCAGTGTAGTCAATTATTTTAGCAATTTATCTAGGTATTCTGATTTATAGCTGATATAACCATACCTATTGAATTAGTCATATAAAGGCAAGAGCACTTCATATTTGTAATATTAAGTGGTCTAGTAATTAAATATCAACATTGTTTCATCTATTTGTATTAATTAATTTCATTGTTTTACTTAACCTGTGTGTATGAATATATGAAGTAATTATACAACAGACAACATTAAACAGAAATAAGACAGCAGTATTCGATAACTTTTATCGGGAATTATGTAACGGGCTGCAAAACGCACAAGTCCTTATGTTGTGATTATTTATTTCCAGGCTCTAATTATTCCAAAATTACAACTAAACATAATTCTATACGCACTTATTTCTAATTTTTTTATAGTATAATTACACTATCTCATAAATTCAAAACTAAACTACGAGTCATATTTAAATAAAATATTGTAACCTTGAAAATAGTTCAGAAAATTATAATACAAGGGGAGTTTTTTATGTTATCTACCCAACTATGCAAATAGTAAGTTGGGAAACAAACAAAATTTTATTTTCCAAGATAAGAACCATTAATACTAACACACTTATTCCAACGCTTTTCTAATAACGCTATGCCTTCGTTAAAAATTTTTTGGTAATTCTCCACGGCGTTTTCCTAGTTGTTATTCCTATAAAGAGTTTTCGAAAGAGATAATGGTCACACGAAGCGAGGTCAAGGCTGTAAGGTGGATTTTGTAATTCTTCAAAGCCAGATTCATTGACTACTGCTTGATCAATGCGTGCTTTATGCACTCTACGGTTGTCGTGCAGAGTCTGAATCCTTTCAGCCTAGCGATGGATATCTTCTTAGATATTTCTCGTTAATGTAAACTCTTTTGGCATATACTCAATTAGGAGGATCCTCTCCACAACTCTGAAAACTGTAGACATCACTTTCCCCGGAGAAAATTGTGTATTTACTTTCTTGGGTGGTGGAAGGCCCTTGAGCGCCCTTTGCACAGATTCCTGCTCCGTGGGAGGGTCCCAATGGTGTATCCAGACCTAATCCTCGGTTACAATTCTATGGAAGAAGTCTTGATCTTGAGATGAAGCAGTTAAATTCTCCTCGAAAATTTTATAACCCATCTGTATTCAAGTTTCAAATCAAATCAAACTGATCCAAAAATGCCAAATATTAAGCGATTAGAGCCAAACTAAAATGTCACAGACATTTGACATAAAAAATTATCACAATAAATTATTGTTTTCATAGCTAGGTAGATAACGTCACAAACTCCCCTCGTGTTCATGACTCATTTCCGGATGTCTAATTCAAACTAGTGGCATGCTCAACATGAAATTTTCCACTTTGTAACTCGTTGATAATTTTCGTTACAAAATTTTACCATACATACAGGGTGTCCTAAAAATAACTGACATAGCGCAAACTGTGGATACCTTATGACTTATAGAGCACAGTTTTCATTTAAATATTTTCAAAAACGATTTTTAAATAATGAAAATTTAAATAGTGTAATTTGCTCTAAATACAATTCCGTCTACTAATTAAAAGGGATTATGATTAAAGCGTTAATAAAAACGTACTACAGTAATTTGATGTCTCTAAAGGCATGCAATGCTTTCTTAGGTAAGAAGTGCTTGCAGTGACTTATACATGTTATTTGGACTGATTTACTTTCTTTGAAGTTAAAATGCAATTTTAAGTCAACTGTATTATTTAATTTTTGAACATATTGATTGATTCGTTGCAAGATTCTGTTGTTTTATCTTAAATGTCAGACTTGAAAGTAATTCAATTAATTTTGTTTTAAAATTTGTAACGTGTCAATAAAATTTTTAAAACAAAATGCGCGATTATTTTACGTGAACAATTAATGATACTATTTTTAAAAATTACTATTATACACAAAAAGAAGAACTGGAAAATACAATGTGTATTTATTTATTTTTCTGTGCAAAAATGACTAAATGTTTGACTTACTTGTTAGATTCGTGAACTGAACATTGAGAAATATTGTTCTAAAATATGTTAGATCAAGCAACATAATCATTTTAACTTTATCTCCTGGAACAAATATTTTTAAAAACATACACTTGTTTCATAATTTAAGATATGCCGATGAGTTATACACATCAGGGCATCGATATTACTATTCATGCACTCCATACTACAATTGTTAGTTTTACGAAAAACATATGTTTTTAAAATAAATTTCATAAACAAATTTTGTTCTACAGGTTACAAGGCATCAACAGTTTGCGTGGTGTCACTTGTTTTGGAACACGTTGTATATCGTTTTTGTTTGTTACATTGAAATATTTTAGAAATATATACTTATTTGACTTTATACCAACAGTTATTAGGAAATTCTTACAGCATTTGAAATTCGGACAAATAGTTTTCTATTAATTAACAGCACTCCTAGTCAGAACAAAAATGATACAATTTTGAACCAAATATATAATATCACATGAAGATAAGCACTGTACAGCACTATGATGCTTTTCTTATTTAATCACATTAAATAAGGGCTAGGAAATTTTCTGATCTCATTAAATTACAAATATATCTTAAGCGTCTCCATACATAGTTTTGTATAAAAATGTTTACTTCCTATGAACCATATATCTGCGTTTCGAAACAAAAACAAGGTACGGCAATAAATTTCAGAAAACATATAAAATTATATGCTTATCAACATTCGATATTATGCTTTTGATGATAACATGAACACCGTTTGCGATAAACAAGTTTTCCATTTACTATAGTTTTTAGTGATAAATTTACCGCGCCTTATCGTTTTGTACAGTTGTCAAATTTTATTCAAATTGTAGAAAGTAAGCGTTTAGTTAACAATTGAAAGACATCATTTAAACCGTGATGCCCAGTTACGTGCGATCGGTATGCTTGAAGCTAGATCGACACAAAGAGTAGTCGCTGTAAAGCTTAACAATACCAAAACCACAATCAATCGATTGCGGTTGAGATATCGGCAAACTGATTATGTGGTTGAACACTGAGCGTACAAGGGCTTCCTATGTAATTCAAAATAGATTTACAAGAATTCAAGTCGTTAGAAATCTAACCATTACTGTATTGCAGTTAGTAGTCCAGTTACAAAGCACGCATAACAAGTGATTAAACTATATACATAGCAGACTTTATGAAGATGGTCTTAAAGCTAGACATCCTTTAAGACTGCCCGTGTTATCACATGGAAATTGCGGAATCAGATTACAGTGCACTCAAGAACACGTAAACTGGCAACAACTACAACGAACAACAATTTTATTCCGCGATGAAGCTAGTTTTCGTTTACTGCTTGATACGAGAAGAATAAGAGTGGTAACAGATAATCCTTGATAACTTTCCAAGAAGTACATAACTACTAAGAAAGTACAGTGGTGATATGGGGAGGATCGGCATCGGCAAGAGAACGCAGCACATTTTTTTAGATGGCAATTTGAATACGCTTAAATACCGTGACAATGTTCTCCAAACTGTTGTCATACTATTTGCATAACTAATTGGACACAATTTCTTACTTATGCACAACAATACCCATCCACATACGGCTATGGTAGTGCGTGAGTTTCTTGAAAATCCCGAGATCAATGTTTTACCATGATCTGCACAATTACCCGACTTAAATCCTCTAAAGCACGTAAGGAATATGAGTCGACGTGTTTTTAGGAAAATTGTGGTGTTTGACGCTAGGCATCGACTCATTAGGAGTCTGCCGGAGCAATAGTAAGCGATATAGCAGAAAGCAATAGACAATTTGATTCTAAGTGGAGACCATACTTTATATTAAATGTCAACTGGAGCACTTAGTATTATTAAGGGAAATCTAATTAGCATTAAGGTCAATGGATAGATACCCAACAATTTATGATGCATTAATGTTTCATAGCGTTTCGTAACATAGCGTTAAATGCATTTCCATTATTTATAATGGCCTTAAAATACACTGCTCAAAATTTGAGGTGGGACGTATAAAACGTACCTAATTTTGTAGTAATTTCGTTAAATCTGATATTATTTCCATTAATGTATTTAATTGACCACGCTTTATATTATTTATTTAGTGGGTATACGTCACATTGCCAAACAAATGGGTGAGAATGGTGAAAAAAGTGTTACCGTCTAGTGTTTGAAAAGGTGTTTATTTACATTTTAGTAAAATAAACTTGTTAAAATTGCTAGAAATTGTATTAAATTTGATTATTAATTGTTAACAATACCGAATCAATGTATTACAGAAGAAATATTGTATAAAATAAAATTTACGTTGAAAATAAAGACATTCCAAAGAGGAATCGGAAGAAGTGTCGATCTTTCAAAAAGTGTCGATCTTTCAAAAAGTGTCGTCGTCCGAGTAGCTAAAAGGTTTGTAGAACATGGGTTTCCTCTTTTTAAACATGGAGGAGGTCAAAAACGCACAACCTCGCCTGGATAGGATAGGATTCTTTTCCGAAGTAGCATACAGCAGCGCTTTTTACATACAACAGTGCTATAAAAATCAACTTCTTCGGGACACAGGTGTTGATAAATCGACTCAAACAGTAAGAAACAGATTAAAGAATGCGGGTTTAAAAGTAAGAAAACCCATGCGGCATCCATTTCTCACAGCCGATCATCGCAGAGCCAGATTAATTTTGTCAATAGAACACTCAGCCCAGACCTATGACGATTGGGCCAACTGCTTATTCACTGATGAATCAAAATTTGTTTGGTTAAATCAAGATGGACGTAAAAAGGTCTTGAGAAGGCGAGGAGAGCGATATAACGAAGATTGCTTGATTCCTAGGATAGCTTTCGGAAATGGCTCAATTATGGTCTGGGGCGGCATTTGTTTAGCAGATCAAACGCAACTTGTGACATAAAAAAATGCTTCAGTAACGGCTCATCGATATCGCAAAGGCATTTTAGAGCTAATTGTGGTTAGTTTTGCAAGTGGGGCCAGAATTCATGTTTGTTGATGGCAATGCTCGACCGCATAGAGCTGTAGTTATCAATCAAATAATTGAAGACGCTAGTATCACAATATTGAACTGGCCAGCACGATTTCTGGACATAAATTCAATAGATCATGCGTGGGAACACATCCAAAGGCAATTGCAAAAGCGACAAAACTCTATAGTAAACTGAGAGAGACGAGCAGGATTTAATTGAAGAGTGGCAACTTCTACCGCAAGACGTAATCAATACGTTAATAAGAAGTATTCCAAATCTTTGTAAAACGTTACTTACAAAGAGAAGTGGCCCTACACCTTATTAATTTTTTGTTCTGAAAAAATTTAAATGCGAAAAGCAAAGTAGTTTTTTTTCTTCTTGTTCTTATTTTTGTAATTTTAAACTGTTATTTTGAATTTAAAAGTTATTATACCATAAATTATATATCACTTGGTTTTAAATTAATATTTAAGCATTAAGTTACAAATAAATTACGTTGTTAAATGAAAAACACTAAAATAGTTGGAAACTTGTAGGTATCCCATTTCAAATTTTGAGCAGTGGAAACAATATTATCTGAACAACTGCTTACTATTTAACCTCTAAATGACTACATTATTGATTATTTGTAAATTAATAATATTTCTTTATATATATGATAGATTTTTTCTAGATTTGTTTTTGTTTTCGAATCTAAAAATAATTTTAACTGTACAAATGGTAAAGTTCTTTTCTAATTCAACAAGGAGTAGCGTCAAGTGTTATTTATAATTTTAATATTAATACTTGAAAACGTTTAGTAGTTTCGCATATTATTAATGCCCTTTTTCCATTTAAATTCAATGCAGAAATTGTATTTGAATTTCCAATTAAATTATATGTTTTAAAAATTGTAAATATTAAAACGCCGAACGAATTTTAAAGATTGCCATAGACGTATATAATATTACAATTTTAAAAATATTCGTATACAATAAAGTAGTTTCTACAAAAGCTAATTATGCCGTGTTATAATGTACAATTATATATCTTCTAAGATAAAGCAACTTCTCATTAATATCAAATAAATAATCTAAATTTAATATCGACCTTTACTATGAGGCATGTGCTGCATTAAAGACTTTGTCGTTAGCTTAATTTTCTCTGGTTTCCAAGTCCTCTAATTAAGTAATTACTATTTCGAATCCCTTTAGGGCGCGCATCGTTTAATGTTAAGTTTGGGGTAACTCTAAAAGTTTCAGTCTTGAATAGTCTTGTCGTAAATTAAACCTGCTCGTTTTTTTAAAAAATTTAAAAGTGTGCATTTTTGATGGAATGTGTGTGCTTTTATATGTATATTGGTTTAAATAGTGTACTTACTCTGATATCTATAGGGTAACATTTAGAACCAGTCCGAGCCCGCCGCCTGTGACGCCGCCTGCTAGTTCTATTCTCATTGCAGAGTCGCGATGGCGGACTACTGCTACGGCGGCGTCTTCTGCAAGTAGGGGGCAAGGTAACGAGGAGATAGCTAGCTCCCTGCCCCAGCCCGGATCCGGTCAAGTAAGACCACGTCCTGTCCTTGTTGTGGCGATGTGACAGTGTCGTGCGTATTAGACTATGTAGTGCGTTGTTCCTGTGCAGCCATGATCAGCTCGTTCGTTCGATGTATGTCTAGACGTTGTGTACCTCTGAATGTATAGTGCGTTTCCATGTCTAATCGTATGTACAGCTATTTCTAGAAACCTGCACAGGCTTGCTTGTATATACACCTGAAGGTTTTGGAAGTACCTGTACTGGCCTCCAGCACGCTAGGTGGTGAGGCCGGTAAGTAAGTATGGTCAATGTACCGCCGCGTGTGTACAACGCAACTACCAGAGCACTGTCATGTACCTCACCACCATACCTCGCTATTCAGATTTCATTTCATTTAAAAATTAGAATATAACTTATTTATTGGTCTATTAAAGATAGTATTATTAATATTATAAAATTAAAACTCAGCTGGTTATGTAGCGACATTTTTGAAGGGTATAATATCCGTCAATAAAGATGCGTGGTGTTGAGGGCCGCACAGGCTCCTTTAGGATTCTCCTTTCATTATAACCTTTCTCAAAATTAGAAAACTGTTGTTTTCCGATTACACCCAAACCAGTTTTCCTAAGAACTCCTTCCCAACTGATCTTTCAATTCATAGCTCCTGTACATCGATTGCTAGCTCCTATGCTCGTACCTTCAGTGTGAATATTAGCAAACGATTATATGGAATTGCACCTGCGTTAGCAATGTTTGTGTGTAAAATCGATGTGAAACTATAAACTAAAAGAATTTTTTTTGTGACCGCAGACCGAAAGCTGTTCGTGGGCATGCTCAGCAAACAACAAACTGAAGAAGATGTCAGGCAGCTCTTCGCGCCTTATGGAACTATTGAAGAGTGCACCATTCTACGAGGACCCGATGGAACCAGCAAAGGTAATAACACTATTTCTAAATATTTATCAAACCTGCCAGTATTGCTTTATAAAATTATTAGGCATTCTCGTATATATTTTTCATTGCTTTCCTGGCCACGGCAACTATTTTGCTAAACAAAATATTTAATTAACCTTTATATTGTTCTTTGTTTACAATTAAACTTTATTTAGTAAACATGCTGAATTTTAAATTATCGATTAAAAACAGTTCTCACATTGTTAATGCACAAAGCTTTGGTAGAGAAAACAAATTTAATTACTGTAATTTCTATATTTGGACTTTTTACTTTATCAGAAACAATTTTGTTTTGTACAAAATTGTAAATTAATTCAAAATTGGTCGGAACTTCAAACTCAAAATAAAGTAAAATTATGTATTAACCAAAATTGGTAACTTACCTAACTAAAATTTCCGTTATATGCCTCGCGGCTTCTAAAATGATCAAATACTTCATTTGATACCGTCAGATAATTAGCAATACTTAGTTCTATTTTATGAAACTACGTTTATCTTTGTCTCATGGTTTGTACCCTCCCACTTTTTACTAAAATACTAGAATTCAATTCACAGGTATCAGACTAATGTCAATTTTCCCATTTCTTTCTAAATTGTCGCTTACAAACAAAATACTATTTCTCGCTATCCATTTATGTTTTTCCTCAATATAACAACAAAATATAAAAAAACTTTGTTTCAAATTCAACTATGAACAACTTCCTTCTGTTAAATTTAAAATAAAATAGCGGTTAGATGGAACAAAATTATCTTCAAATTGAAGTATAGTTACCGTTTTTGAGGTAACAAAAATCAATTCTAAATTCATGGTAGATATAAACTAAAATACAGGCTAACTTAAAATGTGCAGACATAACTTTAGGGATTTATCATAATACCCATACCGATTCTCAAGGGTACACAGTTAACTCAAAGAACAAACTA
>JAHWXV010371860.1:0-11367 GCA_024586415.1 Phrixothrix hirtus | reverse complement strand
CTTTTTAAAAGGTGCTAAATTCAATGCCCCACTCCTGCTTCATTATTCCTTGCTTTAAAACTGCCATATGCTGATTCTACTTATTTAATTGTTCTGTGTGTAGAACGGTGATAGTTTACGGGAAACAGAGCGGAGCGGAGATAGGACACTCCTACGCTAATGCAAATTCGGCATATAGTTGAAGCTGAAAGAAAGCACACTATCGGCAAGTACTAATTATTTTTGATTGCTTCTGTATATTAAGGAGTCATAATTTACTATTCATATAGGGGAGAGGACTCTTTGGTAATATGTCAATATTCGGAATTTAAGACTTGTTATCACAAAGGAAAAGAGTACTGAGAATGATGCACTCTGTATATTGAAAAGTACTCTTAATAATTTAGTAAAAATTATATGCTGCATTGACACGCCTGGCTTATTCCAGCAAAATTAAAGAATGTGCTCTATTCCAAATAACTAAAAAAAGAAACGAGTGTTCAAACCGATCGCCCAGTATAACTTTACTGGTCTTACGCCCAAGGAATGCAATCTTGAACAATTTTAAATTTAGCTCGAAACAAATGACTGTTTCAGCAGTAATGTTATTGCGTACACAGTGTATCTTAAAACTTGATAAAAGCCAGACTATTGAAATAAAAACATGTCATGCACAATATACGTTTATAAAATGAAATTAGCACATCGTAACAGCATATTTACAAGTACGAAAACAATTTGATAATTGGGAAATTGGTTAAAACAGCTTAAATGTAAACATATTAACATTGGTTTACAAAAAAAAAGGTTTGCACCTCTGATACGCAAAAATACGGTCATCCCTGACCCGGAAACAATTATATATTATTAAAAGACATCAAATGTTGCTTTTTTTTAAGTTAACGACATTATAAATAAAACAAAACGTGAGACTTGGGTACCCAACCGCTTGTGAGATAGTATTTTTGAGACAATGTAAAAGTACAACAGTTATTTTTAACTAAATGATAATTTACTGTTCTAAATTTGTTGTTTGTTTCGCAAGTTTTTAATGCGCGAACTAATCTCCCCTCATGTCGGAAATTTAGAGCACCTGTCTTAGCGGGGTAGCTGAGATCGGACTTCCGAGTGTTTGAGATTGGAAATTCAACGGGATTAGAGGGAGTTATATTCTCCGTCCAGGGTCATTAACGGAAATTTGGCAAGGAAAAATACCTTCCCATCTGTAAACACGATAAATTCCGTAAGTGTCTGCCACCCTCTTTTCGATTATTTCTAAGACGGAACGTAACCTTCAACTTATGAATATACGTATTAAACAGAGCTAGAATTCATTAGCTAAATAATTAATGATTTAGTGAAACTTATAAGTAAATAACCTTTCTGTCTAAGTTTCTAAACTTTCAGCGCGGATATATTGAATGCAATACTAAAATACTTTTATAAAATGATTCTTTAAAACTCTATGGAGGCGGATTAAATTAATTTACCACGTTAACTTACCTATTCTTTGAAATTTAAATGCTATATGGTACACTAAACTTATCCTTGCCCTAGCAAAACTTATTTCAATTATTTATATACAAGGTGATGAGTAAATATAATATAAATAGCTTATATACACCCTGGTACAAAGCAACAACAAGAGCTGACAGCACTTGCTACGGAGAGATTAAATCAATATTCGGAACCTGCGCATTAATACAGCCAGCTTAAGATGATGGTGTGGTATAAACCTTCTACTTGAAAGGGTTTTGTAGGCTGTTATGCATCAATGACCCTTTTTGGTAATAATGTCGTAAAAATTGGAAGGCGCCACTTCATTAAAAAGACTTAATGTCGTATAAAGAACAGTAGAATGTAGACCGCAGTTCGTAATCGTCTAAGGGTACTGTCAACCTACGTGATTGCTCCCTCGTCGGTATCGCTAGGATGCAACATGAGTATCGTTTTAGTTTGCAGCTTACAACGTATTTTTGCATATCTGCCAGAAGTAAATGAAGTATCTTAAAACTATAACATCTCAATAAAAGAGAGATTTCAAAAATAGTCGATGTAATGAACTCGGATAAAAATTATGATCGATTCAAAAGTACGAGGTAATCAATAACCAAAAATTCATTAAACTGGTCAATGATACTCGATGTATGATTCGAATTACGATTAATTTTAAGTAGTATTACGGATTTATAAAATTGCTATACAGAGTGGTTTTACATAATTATGAATTCAAATTCACAACAACTTGACGTGTCCTTAGAATAATCAATCATGTAGAGATTTTCGAGTCAAATCTATACAAGAAGCGGGAACTGAAAAACGCCAAACAGGAGCATAGCTGTTACAAACCTGAGGCCTGTTTAATACGTACGAGAATTTAAAGTTGAAACAAAACCGTGAACACGCAGGTGAATTCGAAACGAACAATGTACACTATGCCATGAAGCGACAAAAAGTGTGAATAGTTAAGGCATCCCACACCAAAAAGGATTTATTAACGGTACAGCCTTCAAAAACAAGTAAAAGCCAACTAGGCGGAATTCTGGCTCTAAACTTCTCACGGACAATAGCGGTGAGAATGAAGCCCAGCCCTTGCCATGCCTCACTATCAGAATTTGGTGTACAACACCGTCTGGGCAGGATATCATGACACCATCACCCTACAGGATAGTCAAAAAGACCCGAAGGTTGCGAAAACTCGATAAACTGAAGAGCGGAAAACGATAAAATTCGCTCCTAGGTAGGTCACTGTAGAGGGAGGGTGAACCTGACACTGCTTAACTCTGCTCGCCTCAGAATGAGCAGAATGACAATCCCTAACAAGGGAGAGATTGCGATATACGGAAAACTATGGTGCGCTATTTGAAAATGCGAGTCTTTCTTCGCTTACCTACAATTTTATTAGGTTATGCGATTTTTGTGGCGATTAACCTTGCAAATTTTCATATTGTTCAAATTACATTTGTAGAGTTTTTCTATTTATTTTGAATTCAAACTACGTGTGTTATACACGGTATCTCCGTGAGTTTTGCACTCTTCTTTCTAATGTTTCTCAGCTATCATCACTTTCCTTAACTAATTTTATATAAAACTTAAAAATACGTTTATTGGAAACTTACGTATGGAAAATTATATCATCTAGATGCCACATGGCACATTTTTAAGCGATGCCTTACAATTTCTACTAAGCTTGTGCATAAGTCAAGAGTAGCGCTTTAATCTCTTCCCGGATGCCATTTTTAAGCTAAATCAAATTTTCTGGGGCGTTATTATAAACTCAACTCTTAAAATAGCCCCACAAAAAAATTGTTTGTACACAAGTCTGGGCTTCTTAGGGCCAGTTGATGATGACTCTTCTTGATATCAATCTAACCGGGTACCATTCTCTTTCAGCTTCTAATGCGATATTGATGTTTTGCTAGTAGTCCTAACTTGCCGAAACTACCATTGCCATTAAAATCATCTAACTCTTGCAAGGCAGAACTAAAAAATTCGCCGATCATTGCGGTGTATCTGTAAGAATTTACAGTAATTGTTTACGGCTATGTAATAGAGTTTGGTGTTTCTCATGGAGACTTTCTTGCGACCAATAACGACAATTTTGCTTACTGACGTAACCATGTAAATGAAAATGTGCCCCAATAGAGAAGAAAATTCTATTAAAGTCGTCATATCTATACAAAATTTGGATGGAAAACGTCAATCGTATAGGGTAATCAATTTCCTTTAAGACTCCTCTACACTAGATGATTAGGCAACCCAAAGTGCAATAACCAAATATTATTAAGTTTTAATAATTATAATTAAAATGTTTAAAAAATAATTCTGGAGTGACCTGTGGATTAGTATGAATTTATGAACAATAGCTTTACCCACATTTTTTAATTAAGTTCGGAAGCGTAATATTTAAAAGAATGCTAAATACTGTTTTTAAATATTACACTTGCATAATTAATTAAAATGTGTGGGTAAAACTATTGTTCATAAATTCCTACTATTCTAAAGATCACTCCAGAATTATTTTTAAAAAATTTTAATTGCAACTATTAAAAATTAATAATATTTGATTATTGCATTTTGGGTTGCCTAGTCTAGTGGAGAGGAGACTCAATTCTTGCACTGAGTTTTAAAAGTGTGTAGTTTCAAGAACTTTTTCAAAATGCGAAAGCGGTAGGTGTATGTAATTGCAAAACCGAAATTTATTTTCGCAATGAATGGCGTGAATATTGTGCCACTACATCATAAATATGTTCAATATTTTTCTTATTACGCACACCTCGCGAAAATCCAAGAGTGCAAATATTTTCAGTCAAACCTTTTTCTTAAAGCTTTTGTATCCAAGACTTGTTTAGATTGGTACTAGGTGCTCCATAGCCGTTGTGAAGGGCATAACGATCATAAAATCGACGCAAAACTGGAATACAAAACGCAAGTTGTTGAAAATTAACCATTCCATTGTGACATGTATCAATGACATTAAATTTCCAAGCCTAGCTTTACTGATTGAAAAAAATCAAGCACTTCTATCTCAACAGGTTTTAAAGCTTCAAAACTATTTCGTACACTTGTTGTAAGAGAGGCGTTGTCCATTTTGATATTTACATCAAATCCTATACTAATAGCTGGCTCTGCCATTTTAATCACATTTTCCAACCTATCTAAAATTTACAAAATTCAATTCAGTTTAGATCACTATCATTTAATATTACTGAAAAGACATTTCGAGTTTTAGGTATTTATAAGCAGTACTGCAAATGCATTTCTGATTAGGCGGTTTGTCATCTGTCTGTTTAAGTTTCTGAAATGATTTCAGGCCTCGAGGTGTGATACACGTTGAACTTGGATTTCTTGAAAAAGCTGTAAGCCATCCAGGACGGTTATATAATGGGCCTCTTGTATCTTACACTTGTGGGTAACCTCTTTGTATTTTCCCATACCTTCAAATCAGATTATTTTTCGCGTATCGGTAAAATGGTGGAAGAACTCCCGGATTTTAATTGAACTTTATATTTTTCGATCACGCTTTTGGAAAATCGTTGAGACCTTGAAGAAGATGATAACACCGCAGATTTTTTAATTTTTATATTATGAGTGTGCACTTAATCTCTTTACGTTATGTCTAATTTACCTTTTTAAACGAAACTTAATCCTTTCTCTGACTGTAGTGTTAGACGAATATTAGGCTTTTTATTATCTCGCTTGAAATTCTCTTCCGCATTCCTCCTTATCAACCACAAATTGGTATTTTAAACTTTTAACTTTTCGAGTTTTTTGTATTTGACTATTAGAAAACCGTTAAGGACGCTTTCCGGTAACTGCAAACTCCGCTGCATTTTTATTGCTTACCGACGTGGGGTTTTCGATTTTTTTATTTTTAGATCATCTGAAGAATCCTTCTTATATATATTTGTTACAATTAGTTTTCGGATTTTCGCTGTTTTAGTTTATTTGCACTCACTAAGAATTTTTATTTTCCACTCGTGGTTATAATTGTGCACTTTTTGTTGAATATTTATTAGTTCCCAATTGTTCTTTTTTTGTTGATTTAAGCTTAGAAATACAGTTTCCTTTAAAATAACTTTAGAAGATTGAAATATGTGTTAATTTATTTCGTTTTTCTAATGTTGGATATGAATTTATCTTAATTATAAATTATGAGGATATAATAACCGCATATGGAATACTGTGTTAGGAAAAGGTATAGAAGATAACATAGGATTAAATATTTCATATCAAACCTATACGGAGTAATCTATAAAGGTATTTTAAGAAACAGTATTACACATTTACCTTAAGTACTTGGAGAATTATTTCAACAGGGTTGTTTTAAAATAGTATATACAAGAAGTATATATAAAAAGAAGAAACGCTGACCATAGACGTTCATTCATGCTATTATTAAAATCCACAAGACTTTTTAAAAAAGGTATCAATCTTTTGTAAAGTATAAAAATGATATACGACTGTGTAAGTCTAAAACGAACACAACTACAAAAACAGATATAAACACGGATTAATTTGCAGTGGCCATTTTATTTGCAATTATCTGACATAACAATTTGATTTACATATATTTATAGCTCGTTTAAACATATAAAACAATTAGGAGGATTTTTATTAAAAGGTACTAATACCATGTTAAAAACAAATTGGTTATTAATATTCTCACAATAGCTAATTTAGGTATCAGTTTGTCTTGCCCATCAAGATTGTAGCAAAACTTACTGAAATATCATTTTATTTAAATGCTCTGTGAATTTAAAATTGTTACTTTACAGTTCTGATAAATCTAAATCTAATATAAATAATAGTACAATATTTTTACTAATAGGTACATAGAAAGTTAGATTTAAACATGGAATTAACTTTTTGATCAACTTTTACTAATAAATATAGGACTTATTATCAATAAGCTACTCACGCACTACCCTAATGTGAAGATCCTTTAAATGCGTTAATATTGGATTAAAAAATCAAGGGAGATTATCTCTTACTGTTAATTTCTTTAAAAACATACGAATGAATTTACCTTAAATTTAAGTACGTATCAACTCATTTGAACCCTCATTCAACAGCAAAAAATTTTACAGGATACCAATTTCGGTAGTTCTTAAGCAATAATGAACAGATTTCTCTAAAATTCAATTTGGATTGAGTAAAAGATCTAAATGTTTTCTTTATTTCTATGTAAATGCGGAATAGGCAGAAAAGCGAAGTTTAAGTTTCTGAAAGTACTTTGAAGCAACTGTGTATAATAATTGCTTCATTTATAACGAAGTGTATCAAGTACCTAATGGATTTAGTTTAAAATTTCAAAAATTAAACAACCGTTTATTTTATTACAAAATTAAGGAAATATGTTTACTTTAATTGACATTGAAGTGCCCTAATTGGTGTACACCTTAATTTAATTTTATCTGCCTGACTAAATTACTTACTTTGAAGCTGTAAGAAACCTATTAAACAAATACGAAGAAAGATAATTGTGAATCGTTTTTGCTGCCTTTAAGAACATTTTACGCCATCACTGATAACTGTGCTTTGCAAGGTGCGAGTATTCAAACAAATGTGAGACGTACAAACTACACTTATTGAAAAAATATATAGAAATTATTAAAAGCATTGTTATATAACAATAAACAAAATCGATATTACAGAACAATTGATTATAGATTTAAAATTTATATTAGTTGTAGTGTTTAGAAAACCATTTATATTCTTGAAAAGCCTTTGAAAGCCTTCATTGATCCATAGAAGCGCTCAACGCTAGTAAACGATGGGCAATAAACTACAATAAGGCTGGAGATGCTTTTCTGATGAGTGGTTTCACGTTTTCAGTTGGCGACGTGCTTTTGGCTCCATTCATACCCTCACATATTGATCGACATGACGATATAACTGCAGCAAAATTACTGGTTTTGACACCTAAGAGTATATTAATGGAATTATACTTCATTATTCAACATTATAGATTGAACCCACTTTAAATTAATAGAATAGTTGCCATTAAATGGAATTAAGAATTTATGTTAAGGGTTTACGTTTTTTAAAGGTAGTAATTATATTTATAAGATAATGGTTAACTATAATACAGTGACTACGTTTAATAATCAAGCAGAATATTATGTCTGATTAAAACTCAGTTCAAAATTGATTAATTTTACTAGAAATTCGTTTATAATAAAGAGACTTTAAAGGAACTCAAATTAAAACGTACAGCTTAAATATAAGAGATATTTAAATCATTATATGCCAAGTGAATAATGGTTTCCATTTGAATGTCCTTAATATAAATAAAATTCTAGGATGTCCTAAGTTACAACCTTATAGGCACCGCGAGTTTGATGATAAATAAACTTTTCAACTCCACAAATTGTAAAAGTAAAACTAGTTATAATAGAATTCTAAAGCTTAAAGCTCCTGTGGGACTTTGAGATCTCGATAACTTAAAATTTCAACAGCTTTCTTTCGCAGTTTATATATTTGAGGGGAGCGAGTAATGTTATGCTGTTCTCAGTTATCTAGTCCTAAAATAAATAAATTTGTACAATCATAATTTTGACTACATCGTTTGCTTGTTCGTTTTTTGCCTGAAGATTGGCAATGCGAAAATTCCTTTGACCATCTTCATTTAAGATACTAGAATTTTGCTGAATCTGAAAGAATTTCGCTCTCAGTAGACCCATTCACACAAGACTAAGAAAAAGGTATATTTATACATTTTTCTCAGCTAAAAAATTTGCTGACCCCAAAAGTGTTTGAACCCATGTTCCTTGGGTGTAAAGGCAAAAATGCTAACTACTTCACCAGCTAAGTCGAGTTTTGGCTGTATCATAAGTTACGTTGCATAGTTGAGAGGTTCAGAATTAATTGGTTTACTTTTTCTTAAAAGAAGTATTTTGAAAAATGTAAGGTGGAAAAAATTGAATACCGCATAGTCATCAAATTTCGTAAAGAAGAAAGAGATCGTTCTACGGAAATTTTCCAGCACTTGAAGAATATTTACATAGATGCTGCCTTACCAGTATCTAGAGTAATATGGTTATGAAGTGACTTTAAACAAGAAAGAGCAATCTGAAAAGGTGATGGAAGAAGAAGCCGCTCGACATCAGCATAAAATGAAGAATTTGTGGCAAAATCGAGAGTACAGTAATTACTGTAAATGAAATAAGTAAGCATATGTGTAAAAAG
Organism: Phrixothrix hirtus; assembly: GCA_024586415.1. Lineage (NCBI taxonomy): Eukaryota > Metazoa > Arthropoda > Insecta > Coleoptera > Phengodidae > Phrixothrix > Phrixothrix hirtus. The sequence continues at coordinate 2,697 of JAHWXV010371860.1, read as the reverse complement.
TCGCTTTTTCAAGAATGTTAACACTTGTAAAAATATAACAGATTTAACATTCGTCAACAACTTCTATCTTACTTTGAGAAGATCCTGATAATTATTTTGACCGGAGGAATAGTGACACGATGAATTACCAGTTCAAGTTAAAATATCGGCTGGCAGAGTCATCCTCTAAGGGCATTGTATCTTATATTTGTTACAGAAAGGACGGAAATTTACAGATGATTGTTGTCCTACACGTTTGACAAAATTACAAGAAAATCATATACAAAACTGTAAAGATAAGGTACGCAAAGGTATTTTCTTCAACATCATAGTTTGTAATTGTACACGCGCGTTTTTGCAAATGGAATCGCAAAGTTATCCTCCATATTTCTTTCATTAAGCACACTCTGACAACTACTTATTTAAGAACAAAATGCGATTTTAAAGAAGATAAAAGATGAGGAACTTAAGAATACTTAGTTACCCGTTTTGCCTTAAATACTAACTTTAACAATAGTAGCATTCTTTTATATTTACTTTGTCAATTAAAAACAACCGAAAACCAGTGAAATTAACCTTCAGCAGTACGTAGCTATACTTTAAATCGCTTCATAACGGAACTGGATACCAAAATTGCAATGTTTGATACACATCAAGCATATAATTAAACAACTTTAGCTGCAATAAATCTTGTTCAATTATTTATTTTTTCCCAAACGGTTTATTATTTATTAATCTTTATATAGGTATTTTAATGATGAAGTCTTAAGTTAAAAAATAACCCTCTTATAAGCATAAAGATGTTATATATAAATGAGGAATATTGTGCACAAGTAAAACATAACAATAGTTAGGTAAAATTTCGTTATTACAATATGTAATATTTTATAGCTAAGGAAGAGAAAAAACTACAGAGATTAAGCTATCGGTTAAGTGCAAATAAAAAGAGAAGTTTTTGTAGTAACCTGTTTATCAGATTAATATCTGAATATATGTGATAAACCATGGGGTTTCATACATATTCTTGTTTTACCGAGAGTAAGTATACTTGTAAAAGGTTTCGATGTCTTCCTTTGGCAATAATAGCTATGAAATTATTAAATTTATTTCAATTAACAACCAGCAGTCTGTGTTACAACAAAATGATCCTCACAACACTAAAGCGTTGATTTTGGAAAAAATTTTGCAATATACAAATATTTTAAGCGGCGTTATAATATCTGTATTTTTACATCTGGAACAAAATACGCTTTTTGGAAGACATATTAAACACATAACTTTATTTGATTAATACAGAAGTCAATCAGCAACTTAGTTTGAAACCTCGCGCTATGTCAGCTTAAAAAGGTATATACACCCTGGCTGTATCTGTTTGTTCAAGATGGCGAGATTGTGACGTAATGCACCTATTCTCTACATTGGGTACGTTTTCTAGCCTCGATTTAGCGGATAACTATTTATTCATTTAAACGCATCAATAGAAGTTTTAAAAAATATTTTAAACATCCTAATACTTCTTTATCTGCATAATTTATCTAATTTTCATTAAAATTAAAAATTGGTTGACCTACCTATTCTTTGTTTTTATTTTATTAGGGTAGTGCGCATCTGTGATATAATCTATTCATTTCCTGTTTCTACAGGTGCGAACATACGCGTGGAATGTGTTGATTTGGTTTAATTCATTTTGTTAACAATTCCTTATCATTTCATCATAATTTATTGATCTGTGTCCCGTGAATTTATGGCCTACGTTATGAAATGGCGTTTTCCGGATTGTGTGCTGCATGCTTTTGTTTTTGTTTAGTTATCTGCTAGGGTGTCATTTAGGATATGGTCCAAACGTTTTTGGTGTTATGAAGGAGTGATACTAATACAGAAATTATTAATTTTAATATTTTTAAAACAATAAATTTGTTTGAGCAGGAATCGAACACCAGCCTATCAAGTTTATTTTGCTGCTATACTAATTTCACTTTACAACTGAAATAGAATTCGCTATACAAAATGTCTAGCCATTGAGCGTAAGCGGTCAATTAAACACATTCTTTGCAAAATCCTGATTAGAGGTTCCTGGTACAAATTCTTCAATTAGCTCTTGAGGACTGAAGGAGGCTTTCAAGGGATATGATGGAAGCTTCCTCAAAAGCCAATTGCAGAAATTTAAAAAACTTAAAAAAATTTTAAAATTTTAAAATTCACTTTAGACAAACTAACTGTAAGCAAATCATCAAGAACGATTTGTGCCAAAATTGGACTTAAAGGTGATCCCATTGGAGTTCAGAATATTTGTAAATAAAATTTACCATTATATAGAAAATAGCTATTTTCAAAAATAAACTTGACTAATTTAACAAAATCTTCTAAATTAATGTTATATTAAAGTTTAATGACATTCCAATTCTTTTTAATAGTTATTAAAACTAATTCTATAGGTATATTCGCAAATAATGAAACAACATCTAATCAAAAAAGTACATGATCACAAGGCAATTTATAGTCATTAAACTTCTCCCCAAAAGTTATCGAGTCTTTAATATTAAAATTTGTTATACAACCATATGGAATTTTTAAAATGTCAGCTAACCATTTAGATAGCTCTAAACAAGACGATCCAGTACACGAGATAATGGATCTTAAGGGAATTTCCGATTTATGGATCTTATTTATATATATATATATATATATATATATATATATATATATATATATATATAT
>JAHWXV010371859.1:0-12928 GCA_024586415.1 Phrixothrix hirtus | reverse complement strand
GTGGGATCACATTCAAGTTGTGCTCTCAGTGTTTTGGTATGCGCTGTAGTGTAAAGACGTTTGCTTCGGATTGTGCACCCCCAAGACATACCACTACGCGTCGCCGCTGGGGCACGTGCCCTTGTGCCCTTTAGAACGAGCCGCCACTGATGTTTTGTATTTACGATCCGTTAATTCCCTTTGCTTCTGAACAAGATTCATACGACATTTGCTGTGGAAATATCTAAAATTGAAAACTTAATAATCTATAATGGTTGTTACGTGTACGGTACAGATATTTCAAGACATATCTGCCTTCCCTAACGCGATCGCCATCATGTCACCACAATCGAATCGCTTCAGTGTTCAAATTATTAAGACGCTGCTGGTAACGGAGAAGGTACTAATATGGCCAGGTCCATAAGAGATTGCATTCTGCTTTGCAGTGAACAGATTGAGGTGACTAGATTGCTACAACCTGTTGCGGCGACAAAAACACTAAGGTGGTCGTAACTTACAAGATTCTTTGTGAAATATACAGAGAGTACTTAACTTCGCTGAGTCTAGGAATTAGTAATAACCAAGTAACCCCAAATTTATTTACCAAATCGAATTGGTTTTGCGTTTTAGTAAACGAGATCAATTTTCGCTAACACTTTATGCACGAAAAAAATTTTTATTATAAAATGATTTATCCATAATTGTCTTTAAATTGAGAGGATTCTTAATACAAATAATTTTGAATGATAATTAAAAATTCAAAGATCATATTATTGATCTTTAATGATCTGTATATGACGTTTGATATGTATAAATCATTAAAGATCATCAACGTGCTTTTTGAATTATTACTTATCCTTCAAAATCATTTGCACGGGGATAACGCTATTATAATAATTCTTCGATTCATTTCATCATTCACTGGAAGAGGGACCACAGTTAATTCACTATTTTGAATAGTTTACCAAATTACGAATTTGTTTGCTAAACATTACTAGACAGACAGCAGAAACAACACCAAACTTATGGAAGTAAGTAAGATCAAAGTTAGTAGAAAGATACCTCTTAACCTTCCTAAGAACTAAGAAAGTATTCTGTTTTTCTTGGGAATATAAGTAAATTCATATAGAAAGATATCCTAGACTGGTAGCGATATACCTACAGCGTAAGGGGAACTTTCACTGAACTAGTACATTATCTCTAAGAAGTCGCTTGTTAGGTTCTACATATAGTGAATTTTGTATCACGCGATCATTTAAATTTCGGTTCCCAGTGGGCTACGAAAAAAAAATTCGTGTCTTAGGTTGATCCGTTCTTAGTAATAATTATTTGTCAAATTGACAGTTCGAATTTGTCATATTTTATAGAACGTTTTCAAAAATTTAAAACGAAGAGTTCACAAATGCGTTGAATGCATTGGTCATGTTATTGTACATTTATCATAAATATTGTAAATAAATTTCCCATCTTAATTTAATAACAAAGTTCTTCTCGCCAAATTTGTTGGCATATAATTTGCAGGTTATGTATTGGCTTTGGTTGGTGTGCGTGTGTATAAGCTACGCTCTACGAAAAAATTTCATGACCCGCTGGGAACTGAAATTCAAATGATTGGATGTTATCACTTTAATCAGATTCGATCATACACGATAGAGTGACACAAATTTATCTAAATTTTCTCTAAAATACGCATATCCAAATATGCCACGTTAAAATAAACATTCAAGTGGAGAGGTTGTTTCATTAAAATTAACAGATGATCGGATATAAAGTATCTAACAATACTTAATCGATAAATGGTTGTAGGTATTCGGCAAATACAGGCTACAAAAGATTAAACGTGAAATTTTGTAGTGAAAACAGAATACATTATAAATCAGTACAGTTCTACAATTGAGGAGCTCAACCGCTTGATGTAACTAAATATGAAAATCATAAAGGTAATCCCTGTATTACGACTACATTATCACTTTTCATTAAGACAAAGTTCATACTTATACAGCCTCTGCTTCACTTTACTAATTTTACTGATGGTATTATTCGGTAGGGTCACGAAAACAACATTGTATTTGTTGTCTACCTAAGAATTCCACGCATTTGACAAAACCACTAGATGTTGGATTTTTTCTGCCATTCAAGCTTGCCTGGAAGATATTATTAACAAACTGGAACAAGTTTCATCCAACTCATGAATCAATTAACAAAAAGGATTTTTCTTTTACTAGCAAATTACCTCCATGAAATGAACAAAAAATCTGAAAATGCAATAAAAAAGAATTTGATTAGTGCAATCAGAATTATAGGTATCGTTCCATTAGACCCTGAACAGGTTTTAAAAGAAATCCAAGTAAAGGCAAGCAATGTAGAAATTAAAATATTACAAATTATCTGTAACAGTAATGTTATTTATCCGCCCATTCAAAAAGAAATGTTAAAAGGTAAAGGTTGATGGTGTGGAACCAGGAAGAAGTGTCACGGCAAGTAATGAAAATTCTGATAGCTATTCGGATGTGGAGGAAATAATCACTAACCATAAATCAGATGAAGAACCTTTTGTTAAAATCGTGAAAGAAACATTTTGTCAGAATTTGGTGGCGTTCCGCTAATAAAGGACAAAATCTTTTTTTCTTAAGTTGCCGCCGTGGATTTGTTTCTTAGAGACAGTGTTGTTGAAAAAAAACGGAAGAAAGAATTTTGCTTTTCTCAAAAGAAAAGTAAAAAGTTGGTTGGTTTTTTTAATCGGATAAAGAAAACACGATAGACGCGTTTCTTTTACGTCCGTGTCGATTAGAAATCCAATCGTGCCAGAAGTGTGACAGAGAAACATAATTTCCGAACGTCTAATAGGGTTCGGTGACATTTTCAAAAGCGGGTACGCATTTGCCGAGTCGTAAGGGCAGTAAAATCGGTCGTGTTGGCTCTGTGTTAAAAGAAAACGTTCGGTGTGTTTAGGGTCTCAACATAGTGTCAAATGTTGGAAGACCCGAACTAAGAAATTCAATGGTATATCTCTAGGAATTAATCAGCACGTTTCACGCCGTAGCAGTTTTGTCGAACCTGTGTAGTTCTTCCGCTGACGCGGGAATCTATAAGCCATCACGACGGGCCATTTTGGGTAATTCAACCACCCAAAGCATAATAACTTAAACCTTCCCGTGTAACGGGAGATACATAATACATATCGTCTGAGGAAATCGTGGGCGCATACTAGCGTTGATGGTGTCCAAACATAGACTATCATAATTTCAGTGCCAGTAGATTTGCGTAGTCCTTCTTCAATTTCTTAAACACGGCCATATTCAAGGAACGGAGAAGTTATTTTGTGAACTATCTGTAACTGTTGTTTGTGTGTTTACGTTAAGTAACCGCCTCTCGTTGTCAACAGAGGTCTTGTCATTTAATTGGACTTTTATTTATTTTTGACCGTAGTCTAAGCTAATTAAGGATATTTTAATTTTCAGAGGATATGTACTAACTAAAAACCGCGATCAAAATTTATACTAACCCTTGGAGTCTTGATAAAAAGGAACCCCGGAATAAGTTAACAAAAAGCCAAGTTACTGCTCTATCTATTCCTAGAACAGTCCCGTACTTTGAGCGGCCTTCTGGAGTAGTGGCGCCCCCGTCTTTTACAATATCTTGACTTCCTTTTAGTGCGTTGGACGGTACTGGTGTACTTTATCGGGAACCCACCCTTCGCCAACGAGCTAGCGGTCATCAGTGCTGTCGCTGTGGCGTAAAGCCAAAAGCGCACGTGACAATTTGTTTTGGTGAAGATTTATAGTAGTTCAAGGAAAAAACCTTTGTATCGTTATATAACTATAGTGAAAATATTTGTGTGTTAAAGTCTATAGATCCAACGCGAAAAGATTTAGCACTTGAAGACGGCGATGAGTTCATAACTGACGAAACAGATATTCTGTCTATCTTAGTGAATCCATAATTAAAAGATCACAGTATAAAAATTCCTTATATTTTGACAAACAAATTGACGTTTTTGAATGAAATAGTTTATCTTGATATCTTTTTTCTCTCTTTATTTGAATATATCTATTTTAAATGTTTTCTTTTAAATATTTTTAGTTTTGAGCAAAATTTTGTGTTTAAACAGAATATATTTCTATTTTGATCAATTTCATCCGCATTGATCATTTTCGCCCTACAAATAAAAACTGCTATAACTTCCTTATTTTAACATCAGTAGCTGCCGGGGTAAAATTAACCGATTTAATATGCGTTCTCCTATCTTTTTGTGTATTTCAAAATTATGTGATCAATAACCCCCACTTGAAGTATAAACTGAATTGGGCATTTTTGTGGGTATAAAAAAATAACTTTGTAAATTTTGATTTTCATTTCACGCAATTTACGTTAGAATACTTAGAATAAAAAAATGTTAAAACTGTAACCAGGGGCGTATCATACTTCACTTTAACCTTCGCAATTTTAAAAAAATGTATGGAAAAACGCCGTTGATAATTTTCCAATTGTGTGGTTTTCCTGAAATATAATGCTCTCGTTCACAATTTAGCTTTAGATTGGTTTAAGAAGAAACACTTTCACGGTCAGATCCAATGTAAGGAAAATGGCTTCGGAGAACGTATTGTGTAATTTTGATAAATGTCAACGTTTCGCACTTTTGTAGGGTATTTCATCAGTACAATAGGATACCGCTAGAATCACAGTAACTCATGTCTCACACATGTAGGAAAGATGCTGATATTTGGTAAAATTGTGGCACGGTTCATTCACAGACGTTATTACCCTTATTCGCCAATTTATCTCCATTCGATAGTTTATTTTAAAAACTAACAAACTCTGAAAGAGTTGTCATTGAATGCAGCAGTAACAAGTACTTCGGAGGAAAGACTTGCAGATTAAAACAGCGATTATTTTAGGACTTAAAGCTACTTTATGGGCGTTGAGCTAGGTGCATAGAGGTAAACAGTGAGTACGTTGTATAAATAAAAATTTATTTTGAGATACAGTAACGTTTTCTATGTTAGGCTGAGAACTTATCTATGTATACCTTCCCGTAATTCTATATAACCTTGAAAAATCGATTAGAAGGACTTGATTGTAAACTTTGCAATTGTAGATTGTGCAATATTAAACACGACTAGAATTAACTTACGGTAGACTATTTCAGGGAACGAATCAGATTTAGAAAAAGTATCAACGTTTCACCATGATCATAAGTTTTCTGTAAACCTGTTGAGGGATGAACTACTGCGATTCTAGTGATATTTTTTTCTAATAAATAGATCTATCTCTCAACAGCGCTCAGCATGAATTTCAAACAGGTATAAAGTTAATGCATAGAATCTCTTCGTTTGTTCTTACTTGGTTCTAAATACATTTTAGAAATTTTCTGGGGGCTTGAGGTGCCGTGAAAGTGATAGCACCCCACAATTTAAATTCTAAAACATAAAACAGTACATTCGTTGTAATTTGTTTATGCTTTGTTGTGCATAGAACCTTTTAGTTTATGCTCACTTGATTCTGGCGACATTTTAAGAATCGTATGTAGGGGACTGTGTAAACAGTAGTAGCCACTCAAACCCGAATTTTAAAATCAGCGAAGTGCATTTATTTGTACTTGGTTCGTGCTTCTTTATAAATGTAACGTTTACCTTTGTGTTCGATTAATCTATTTGATGGATTTTGTTAGAGGTTAGATGCCGTAGGAATGATAGTACTCCCTCCCCTAATACCAACTTCAAATTGTGTTACGAACGTTTGTTCTTTATCTTTTACATCTGCTTTTGGTGTAATGAATTTTAACAAGATATATTGTCTCTTATTAAGGAATAATGAAGGTAATAATATTATAATTTAATTACGGATTATGCAAATTCTGCAAAAATAAAAAAATCTGGCAATTCGGTTCCGTAGAAGTTCTAGAACAATAGAAACTCCATAATAAACACACTTAAAAGAATAAATCATAGGCATGGACTTTAAAGACAAAAGAAATGTCGATGAATTAGTTTTCTTCCGAACTGGAATCTTTATCGTATTATAACACCTTTAGGAAGTAATAACCCATATAAAATATTCCTACTATTAAATAGTATAGTTAGCATAACTTCTTTTTTTTATTACGTCAGCGTTAGATGTCGTTCTTGTAAGCTGAAAAAAATGTGTAATGTAATAGATTATAACCATACTGTAACAAAACTACTTAATTGTTTAAAAATCTTTATTTATATTGACTAATATTAGGATTATTTATTTACTGTTATTTATTTAAATATTTATTTCACAATAAACTACCTACTAAAATAATAAGTATTGGCGGTTCACTTTCAAAGCTTGTATTTTAGAAATTAATAAACCGAGTTAGATCAAACTCAATTTATTTTGATAACAGTTAAGCTTTGTATAAGTATGCTGAATTTCAAAATTTTTTAAAGTTCCGTTTGCTGGTAAATGTAGAATACGTTCTAAAAAATATGTTTTTCATTGATATTTTTAAGAATGTCGAACTTCAAAAATTAATTTAACAAAACCATTCATTCAAAGCGGCTTATACTTGGATATATAATTGATTAGACTTTATTATATAGTTTAAACCAATTATGATGCTATCTGGTTATTAATAACGAAATTGCAATCAATAATTGCGAACGACTCTATTTCGCTTATTTGAAGAAATATTCAACATATTCTTTCTACTCATTATACAGGTAGAGAAATTAACACGTAAAAAGAAAAGATCTACTTAAAAGAAAAATTGTGAAGAGCTGTAGAGATAAATAGGTTTATGCGAAAGAGCGCTCGGGAAACTTTCCGCGAGGGGAAGACAGTAGCACAAAGCAAAGCGACACTGTGTTAAAACCAATTAACTTTTGTTGTTCAAATAATGTTAATACATCTTATAAAAAAGGAAATTTTCAATTTCCATCATAAATCACGGATTGCGGCGAAATTAGCTTTTTTGTAAAAAATAGAGAAACTTCAAGTACTTCCTAACCTGTCATATACACCACCCCTTCCTCAAGGTTTGAGTTGTATACTGTTCCAATTTCGCTAAGTGTTGTTCACCAATAACAAAATTATAAACTTTTTAAAATAAGCATTCTGAGAACACGCCAAATCATTGCACCTTTTTGTAAAAAATTTATAACATTTATGAAATGGCTTAAAGTAACAAAACTAAACTTCTCAATTATAATAACAAATGATTTATTGATAATCTGTAAAAATTACTCAAAAATTGGCCTCGCCGTTTTTGAATAAACTGGTTTAAAAGTGAACCGCCAATACTTATTATTTTAATAGTAACAACAAATGTTGTATTTCTACTTATGTATAACAATAACTTACAGAATAAAGTTCTAATTAAAAACTAAAAACTAAGAGAATTTGATCTGCTACTTATCTAGAACGGATAAATTCTAGAAATTTAAGGAAAAGTAAAGAATAAAATTAGTCGTAGTAATGATGTAATAAATTTAAATGCCATGACTCATCGCTGACCTTGAATTTAATTGACAGATATCGGTTAGTCATTTGAGATTACTTCATCTATTTTAATTATAAGGCATCTTCTGGATTGTTCCGGAATATTCTATTGAGTTTATTGTTTCTAATTTTGTTACAATACTATGTAATTTACACGCTCGAGTCATATATGAATCTAATAACAAGAAGATGCGATTACTTAGATAAAGTGTTTAATTCAGGGTGTATCGAAGGGATATTGGATTACAATCGCCAGAAATAGCAAAAAAGAAACGGGAGAATACGTAACTGTACATAAAGTGCTATTAAAAGAATAGTTGCTTTACCAAGATATCGCATGTTAATTTGAGAAAAAATCGATACCTCACCTCTTTTGTTTAATAGTGCCCAAGAAAATATTTATTTTACCGTTAATCTCAGCTCTGTAACTCAATTACGCTTAAAACAGTGGAGAGGTAGGCAAAGCGGCGTGCAAAAAATATATAATCTCGATAGTGAAAGATATAGATGCATATAATGCGAATCACAGCAACTTTACCATTGTAGACCAAGTAGAGGATTTTGTTTCAAACAGTTGGCACATGACGTAAAATAAGTGGTTGAAGTTATATAAATGAAATAAACGGACATGTATTGCGTGAATTTTCTGGTGTTTAGGGACCTTTAGCTCAAAGGAGCATTTTTAACGAAAGCTACAATAACTTGTTCTTCCTTCGATAACCATTTTGCACATTTAAAATGAGCGAAAAAGTTAAATTTACTTTTTTGCCTTAGAAGGGAGAAAGAGACGATTTGGAGGTTTTAAAAACAACCAAAATTTTACTCGATATAAATATGTTTGTACGAACAAGTTAAGGTATGAAGCTGAAATCCTAGTTACATGTAAGGTAATCCCAAAATATTTTATTTAAAAACTAAAACTTTAAAAACTTAAGTCCTGAAATCATGAACTTTCAAGTTCTAAAGTTTAAACTCCCAAAACTTACCTTTGCATCTACTTACAAAGGTTAAAGTATATGTTATAAATACGCACCTATGTAACACTCGTACAAACTTTCAAGATAAGGACTTTGAGCAATGTTTAGTAAAAGATAATTATTTATATGAGTTTCACATACTGAAGGATCGCTAAAATTTCCAATTATAGTAGGCTATGGTTATATATCATGTTAGGACTGTACTTAAGACAAAGCCAAAGTAGTGACAGAAAAAAATAAAAATTTAAATTCGGTTACTGATAGTCTAAAAGTCAATTTATTGGTTAATTAATTTACAATTTATTTAAATATGTCATTTGCAACTCATTAAAAAACCAAAACGCGTTTAAAAGTATCTTGATGTAAACGGCGAACATTTTTGAAGAGTTCTGTTTAAATATTTAATAAAATACTACGTTACACTTTGCTTCAATGTTGTTGGTTTTTAAGATAGCTTAAACTAACAAAAATAACACCTGCGCAATCTTAATCTTCTTGGCTGTGTCTAAAGTACTAACAGAAATTTTGTAATGCTAATAGCCTACCCTAATTGCAAATTTTAGCGAGCTCTCGATATAAAGTATCTAAAAATATTTCGAACACAACTGTACTCTTAGTGCTTGTAGTTCGTGGAAATGAAGTATCTAAAGTGACTTGGTATGGAGAAGAACTACAATTATTCGCTATCGGTTTTATGTTGAATTGAAGTTCCGTAGAAGAGAATATCATTTTGCCACCCGCTTCGCAATGTCTGTCAAGGCAAAAGTAAGCTTGAAAAACGTTTAGCAAATCGACAAATAATTAATTATAATTTTCCAATGCTGTCAGGATATAAACACACACTGCTTACTCTCTGAACCACTTTTGAAGTCTCTCACACATTACCGTAGTAGTGATACAAATTGATTTTAATTCCATTAGCATTTCTATTGTGAATTTATTTTCTGATAAGATGGCCGTATTTTTTATTATGAAGATAACTATAATTATAAACAACTCTTTTTCATGTATGCAAATGGTTCTAGAAATTAAATTATTTTCCTCCTTCGCGTTAAAGATAATACGTAGGAGATGTCGAAATGTTGATCAACAAGTAAGTCGTTTGTGGGCTGAATACTGACAGCATTAAAACGTTTGCTCAATCTTCCTGTAGGTTTTATGACTTCTTCGTTAATGGTTCAGGTGTGCGTTTCTCTGGAACGGTCAAGAGAATGGGGACAAACTGTTAGGTAGTTTAGGTCTATTATGTGGAGCGTATACTCAGTATTGTCCTACCAAAAAATTTGTTCTCTCCCATGTTAGCCTGAATGAGAAAGATAGCACGAATAATAATAGTAGTAGTAATAGTAGTAATAGTAATACACATAGTAATAATAATAGTTATGGTAATATACTTCACACTAAGCAACTTTACTCTACTTCGTTTTCATGTATGACAAATAGTCAAGAAAATGGGAGTTTTCCGAGAATTTTGGGACATCATTTATACGAAATTTATAAAAATTATGTTTTTGTATTCTTTTTTAAAATACATAACTAGAAAATGGTATATAACTAAATACATAAACTTTTCCGTTTATATACCTAATTTGACAACTGTCATAATTATCGTCAAAATTTACAGTAAATTAGTGTTTTTCGGAGTATGTTCAAATGAAGACAAAATATTTTGTTTAATACTCATGCGCTGACAAATTTTAGGCGTTCGATCTGCTTTACAGTTAACGCTTAGTTCTGTCAAAATCGGTCTTGAGCTTAAAATAAGAGGTGACAGCGTACTTACGTCGAAAATAACTATATATTTTCAAACATTGATTTTTACCACGAACTTGGATGTACTCGTTAAGTAGGAATACATAAGAATAATATATGTATCACGGTTCATCCTTACCTCCCACAAAATTCATCAAACAAAGGAAAGAGTTTGATGAACAAACAGAACGAATGAATATCTTTTGCTCAATTTTGAACTTCTATTTGGGGTGCTATCGTTTCCACAAGATTTCTCAAATATTTCTATAACCGAGTGAGCATAAACGAAAGAATTTAATTCACAAATAAGTACAAACGAATGATTCTGTTTTGTTCTGAAATTCGGGCTTAAGGATGTTATCACTTCTACGGCATTCCCATGAAATTTCTAAAATATCTCCAGAACTAAAAGAGCACAAATAAAGAGGTTCTTGTTTTGGAATTCTAATTGGGAGTGCCATTGCTTTTACAGCTTAAAATTTCTTAGATATCTCCAGAATCGATTAAATACAAATAAGGGAGTTCCATGCACAAATAAGCACAAACGACTACACTTTGTTCCGTTTTAAATTTGAGTTAGAAATATTGAGGAAAAATATGAAGTGAGCGAAAAATTGATATTTCATTGAAATTTCACACAGTCAATTCTCTGTAGTCCTTTTTGCTACATTATCAAATATGTAGTTAAGGTAAGTGGAAAAGTTGTCCAATGGGATAATATATAAAAACTTGGTATATTTACATGTTTTATTAAAATTCACGGCGAAAGGTACTTTCTACTTTAAAAACGTACTTTATATCATTTGGAGAGGAATTTTAAACTACCTCGCTGGAACACATTTTCAGAAATCGAAAATATGAATGTTTTATAAAACTGTGGCGTATTAGAAATGAAAGCAACCAATTTAGAGCCTAAACTGGACAACTGGGCTTATTGAAGAACTTATTACTCCAAATGTTTTAAAATGTTTGTCGATATTCTAGAAACGTAGAATTAAAAATCAAGAATATTGAAGTTAAGGCCTTTTGATGTATGTTTATATTTAATTATTACCTTGTCAATAATTTTATTTTTGTTTATTACATGTAACGATCATTTTTAAACATAAGGAACAACAATAATTAATGTGAAGCGTTGTTCGTTAATATTAAATAAATAAGAAGTACAAATTATTTTTGGGTGTAAAACGCGTATAGGATGCGACGCCTATATTTTTAGAATTAAAGTCGTTTGATATTTCAAGCAATTTTATATTTAAAATTCTATTCTGTTAAATTCGATTGTGGCCAATCGGCGACAAAAACTTGTTTTATACCGTCCGTCAACAAGCCAAATATGCAATATCCTCTAATCGAGTCCACCTAAAAGTAATTGATTTTAAGCTTCTTACCGGAAAAGGTGCGCGTTCGAGACAAATTTAGTTTTTGGATGAAAACCGTTAAACTAACGAGTAAGAATTTCTTTTAGTGTATTTAATTTAGCAATTTTGAGTTACAAAGATATTTGTAAATTACAGTTTTCACTTGGAATTATTAATAATCAAATTCTTCCTCTTGTTGACATGCTTGTCCATGGAGATTCTAATATTTCTGATATTTGGGAAACCGAACAAGACTTGGAACAAGCAGATCATCCCGGCGATGTCTCCTAGAAGATGTTTGTTGGTTCCCTGTTCAGATCCTTATTCGATTAGCGTTATAGGAAATTTATTTTAGCGTGATTTTGATTATAATTTTCTTTCAAACTTCATAACGTTATAATTGTCCCATTATAATAAAGTTTATAGAGATTACTGTTTGCTATTGCAGTTGTATTTAATTAACGAATTTTAAAAGTTAGGGAACTTACTATTATTTTACGTAACAATTTCATAGGTTTTTGGGACAATTATTGCAACGCATAAATGTAGTTCACAATAGCTGCCAACGGTAGTTAATAAAAAATACTCAGTTCGAACTAGATTTCGTTAAATTCTTTGGCCACTTCGGTGTAGTGACTATTTGTTGCCTTTATCATTTATACTTGTATTAAAAGTTCAAATTAACGGATATAGAATTTTTAAATTAAACTCTAACATGTTACTTTATAGGAAGATTTGAAAAGTTTTGAATTGTATTTATTAGCAAGGCACAGCTTTGTACATAACCATTTTTAAACTTTGTAAGTGGGTATTACGCAAGTTTCAAAATCATATTGTGTAATTTACGTTTTGAACAATTTAAAATGAATGACGAATACGTTAACCCACTAATCTAATATGCACATGCATATAGGTACATTAGTCTATTTCCTAATTAAGGAGCAATTGTCTTTGTTTGGTATATCAGAGGAAAAACTACTATCGGTTGCACTTTTATGAAAGATCCTCAGGTAGCCATACTCCTCTGATATACAAACAAAGCATGTTTATCCATAATGCATGTAAATTCTAATATCGAATTAGTCTAATTTTCTCTTGTTATATAAAAGTAAAGCAAAAGTTATACGAATCAGTTAAAATTATAGGTAAATGTTTAATATAGAGTGAAACAAGAAGGAAATAAGTTTTATGGAAGCTATCAAGTAAGTTCATGAAGCAGTTTTCTAAGAAAACCGTAGAACATGACTATATACAAGGCAACGGCGGCGCGTAGTGGTATGTCTTGGGGGTGGACAATCCGAAACAAACGTCTTTGCACTACAGCGAATACAAAAACACTGAGAGCACAACTTCAATGTGATCCCACTTAGCTTTACAACTTTGACTGCCGCG
>JAHWXV010371808.1:0-12210 GCA_024586415.1 Phrixothrix hirtus | reverse complement strand
TGTGTTATTTACATACCGGACTACCCTTGCACTATAAAATGAACCCGACTGTAATTATCGAAAATACGATATTTCGCGCTTTTGAACAGTCACTGACATCGTAATCTTTTGAACTATAATTCGGTTTCCTTCGACGCCATATGAAGTGTCTATCTGAGTATATAAAATCAATGGTATTACTCAATCTCCGGTACACAAATCTAGCAGGTGAGCGAAAAATTTAAAAAATCATTTTGCAAAGTTAAGTAAATAAATACAGAATGTATTTTCCAGTTGTTTTTTTTTGTTTATAATAATAATTTTTATGGAATCATATTGTTACTAGTCGGAGTAAAAAGAATCGCTTATTGTGTTTTAGAATGTCTCCATTGAACTTGTTACCAATTTTAAAACAAAATCAACTGTATTAATATAATGTCTGACATTTAAAATAAAACAATTTAGAATCTTGTGTTGTTAACAAATAACTCTGATAGCAAAGAATCAATATGTTTAAAAATTAAATCTTAACTACCGATTAAAAATTGTTTTGTTATTTCATAGAAAGTAAACAAAGCCAAAAAACTTTTATATGTCACATTATTATAAGCATGTCCTAAGAAAACATTTCGTGTTTTTATAACAATATCAAATTGCAGTAGTACGTGCTGTTTTCTATCATTCATGTATATGAGGGCCAGGGCGCCCTAAATAAAATGTTACCCCTATATAGTTATGCTAACACCTCAAAAATTATTAAGAATATTCAAAAAAAGTGAAGACAAATTTTTAATAGTTTTAAAAATTCTGAAAGATGACGCAATTGTTTCAAAAGCTGTTAATTTTAAGGGCGAAATTACCCTCATCCCCACCCCTTTGTTACAACACTTTCACCATGTTTTAATACTTTTAAACCATTAAAAATGTGCCAACTTTTTTCAGTATTTTCAATATTCGTACATTAAATCCTTTTACAAAAATCACGAAGTTTCAAAATTTTTGAATTTACTCATTGTAGTTATTCCGTTGTAAGTTGATATTAAATAAATTATTACAAATGGCGAAAGTTATTTTTCATTCGTTAAGTTCAACAAAGTTTATATTAATTCTTAGTAAATTTGTTTTATACTATACTGTTGGATATTAAATACGAATAAGTATTCAATTTAATACGTGCTTTCAAATTTTAATGACGGATCTTACTTATAAACGGTGTCGTATAATGTTTGACCGCAATGTCGTTGTTATAGCTACTTTTACTAGCAATTAGTTGATGATATCGGAACGTATCCAGCAGTCCTTGTTTTTATTTATGTAAATGTGTAAGGTTTTCTTGTTCGTTAAATACAGCAAGAGCTTTTAGATCTTTCAGCATTAGTACATCACACAGTAGCGATTAACCTTCGTACAATAATGTATTAGCTGAAAATACACTTGCAAATAATTTTGAATTATCGCAATTTGGCGATTACCGTAGTAAATTGTCTCAAGTCTCTTTTAGGTAAAATCTCGGTCACAACCTTAATTTTCTTTAATAAGCGTATTGTCGTCAGGACGTAACTATATTCTTTTTAAAAGCCCCTTTGTGCGACCTCGTATTTATACCCAAAATTTCTCACTGACGTCAGTGACAACTTATCCAGTCAGTTGTGATATGCGAATATGTTCTATAATATCATGATATAGCCGTGCATTCTAATAACAGCGATAACCTATGCGGATGATGCGAAAAGAGTATAGCGATTCTCCTGACTAGCAATAAGTATAATGGCATGAACTAAATACTTTATTTAAATGTATGTGTGCTATTTATAACCAATTTCATGTTAATAATGATAATTATAGGATAATTGTAAATAATAACTAACAATAAATCGAGGTAATGCATTAATTTTAGCTCGAATATGTTCTAAAAGGTTTGATGATAATTCTTATAAACGTGATTTAAAGGTACTAGAAATAGCGTACAACAATGTGTTCAAGATATCATAGAAATATTGGTACATAAATGTGAACACCTGAGATATATCGAACATATTGCTAAATACTGACGTACATAAGAATTTGTTTTATTCTTATTAAGGCCGCTGGGTAAATGAAATACCTCACGAAAATTTTAAAATTATTACTAAGATTAATTCTAAATATTTTAAGAACCTGGATTATTACCTAATATTAATTCAAAGTAGTTTAAGATCTTTGAATTTTTTATGTGCAAATAACAAATTTACCTTCTATAAAATATGTAATACTACATTACCTGCAAGGTATTTAATAGTAGTTATTTTAATAAAGTACACCTATGAACTATTAATATAAACAGTTTTTGCAAAATGTTGCTGTAAAAATAATGTGATTATGGCTGTGCCTATGTTTATTTTACTAACATGAACAATCAATAGCAGCTTATTTTTGCAATAACGCTTTGCAAAAACTTTATTATTGTTGAAAAGATTTATCTGAAAACAAATTACTATGGCTAAGCGCTTACTTTGCTCATTTTGTATGCAGAAATATATCATGCGCAACATAAACACAAATATGTTGACTATACGGACAAACCATGCTAGCTGTATCATGATATATTAAAATTTTGCCTTTAAATATTCTTGGCTTATTAAATAATAAAACTTACAATTATAATTACAACAAAAATTAGTCTAAAACTAGCATCACGGTTCAACTAAAAATTCTCTTTAATTTTGTTGCGCGATACTCTTTTAGCTAATATTGACGTTAACTTTAATATGCTCATATAACTCATTTACAAGGTACAGAAAATGCTGTTACCAAATTCCTAATAAACATATTGCTAATTTTGGTAGGTATATAAGTGTAATGACCTAACTAAAATTAATTGAAAAGGTAACACAAAAAGACAAAATCAAAGTAATTAAGTATGGATAAATAAAGCCGCATTTCCTACCTAATTAATATTAGAATTTCTGTTAAAAAATTAGGTTTTATCAAAACACAATACATTCTTCTTTACTTCAACGCCCTTCCATATTATTTATTACGTCATTGATTTTGCCTGTAAAACTTATTTTATGTTTTAATACACGTCCTTTGTTCTAATTATTTAATTGTTTTTTCACATCTTGTTATTACTAATTTTCATTAATTACAAATTTAAAAGACAATTATTTTTAGTGCATTATTTTGTTTTCTATTCTTAATTTTAATCTGTGTTTAAGACTTATTTGCATACATATTCCTTTTCATACCATCATAGCACCTTCGCCCTCCTAAGTATTATTATAAACTATTAGATATATATATATATATATATATATATATATATAAACGAAATTCAACATATTCAATTTTTTTAATTCATTCTTCGCTATTTGTTCCAAATAAACAACATTGTTACTTTAAGTATTCATTTTTTAAAAAATGGCGTTCTCTAATATATACATTTTTGCAATGCTGAAATATTACTCAAAAAATTTATCTGTTGATTTCGAATTGTTCGTGAATATAGGACCGGTCCTTAGTGAATAAAAAATTTTGAAAACAACTAATATTCTTAATAAATCATAGGATTATTATCTTCCAAGTTGTTACGTCATTTATATCTATATTAATCAATTATCGCAGCAACTCATATTCCCTGCAGGGTAATACCTGGAGAATTATATTTTGAACAAAACCAATGTTCAGGAGTTGACACCGAAGTAAGCATAAAAATCTGCTGTGAGACAATACACGGTTTTCTCTTACCCATTTCAAATTTAATTTGAAGTTATTGACGTTAGTTACTTTCCTATACACCTACACTGATAACTCTAAAATTAATTTAAAAGCATAAATAGTTCATCCGTTTATAATTTCCTTGTATACATTTAGCAAAACTTTATAATAAAGCTTTAAGTTAATCTAAATCAATACTAATTTATAAGTTTAAATAAAAAGTAGTTAGTTGTGTAAATAATGCTCACAAATAATTTTGGGAACTATAATGGCAACTGTCACCTAATCAATTTGCTGAACAACACATTGTGAACTATGTCCTTTATATTTTTAACCGTAATGTGAGGATATTTTACCATAATCGGTTTATTTCATAAACATGTAGGAGTTTTTAAAAAAATCTGTGTCTAAACAAATCAACCTCATGCGTTTCATGCATAATATAGTGAGACACAAAAGCCTGTTATCATTTACAAAGTGCTTCAACCAAACAAAGTGGCAAAAAGTATCTTGATATGTTTATAAAATAGAGTAGGCTTTGGAACTTTTTGTTAAGGTACTTTGACATTTCAAAATGAATTTATATTCTATTTAATATAGAATAGCATGTCCATAATTTTGTGAATTCTCAATCAAAAATTCAAACCCAACGATGTTCTCCCAATTATTTACTAAATCGGCGCACACTCTTGAAAATCAAGCACATGTTAGATTACGACAATACGCAGACATAATGAATTTATCGAGCACAAGTGACCAACGATTGTTCATCTATTCGACATGATCTGAAAATAATAAAGTTTCTCGTCTTCAGTTCTATACTCGTTTTTTAAAGAAATATCTTTTTATCAGTGATGAGGCGCATTTTTATTTAAATTAATACGCTAACAGAGAGAACTTTTGCTATTGGATCATGAAAAATTAATGCAAAATTCGTCAAAGGACGGTCCTTCCACACAAAGTTACTCTATGGCGCGTAATCTCAAGCTTAAGAATTACAGGAGGGTATTTTTTCGAAGAAAATGATATTCTGTTACTATCTCTTCTCGAAGATACTACATTATGTAACAATTTATTTAGGCCTGAAGCTAAACAATTTCCTGGACAACACTGGTTCCAACCAATTTCAACGGAAATTCTGCACAAGTTTTTTCCACGAGTTTTTCCCCCATGTCACGCGGGTGGAGGTTTGCCCTGATCAACTTTTTATTTCACGTTACCTCAAGCAGTGAACATACAAAAACAAGTCAAGTACTCATAATTACCTTAAAAGAAATGTAGGGGACAAAATTCACAAGATTCCGAAGTAAATGTTGCACAATGAAGTGAATAACGTTGTACAGCATTTTTCATTAATAAACTCGTATTCCTTGTGAATATTGTTTTATGATTTTTATGTTATTATTAATTAAGGTCGAGTATTTCAGTGCTAGTTTAAGCTTTAGCTTACTTAAACCTTGCTCTGTGTCCATCGAAGCCATTGTAGTAATAATCATTTCCACAGCAACAAAGTATCGCTTAAGTAATCTGAAGCTTAAGCTAAAATTGAAATACCGGGCCTAAGTTTTATTAAAGTTTAAAAATGTATTACGTTAATTTTTCAATTTCATACAATTTATTTTAAATTCCGGTTTTATCTTCTTATAATATTGTGAATTTGGTTGCCCATAGTGCTTTTAGTTTTAATTCGCTGACGCATGGGCCAAACCTTTATTTATTCTTCAAGCAACATTCACTTGAATCAGGCGTGTTCATAGTAGTATATTTCGTGATATGTTACTTCATCTTACAACATACACAAAGATGAAGAAATACTTAAAATTCGATTTTACTTTAATCTTGGATTTATCTAATGAATGTTGAAATATGTATTTAACAATTCTTTTAAAGTCTAAGCAATTAATTTCATTAATTACACCGCTTTTGTTTTCATACATTTTTTAGTGTTTTACAAGAATGTTTAGTTACTATGCCCATTATTTTAAGTAATTCCCATCGTCTCTTGAGTTTTGAACATCAAACAACGAGACGCATACAACAAATTCTAGTACGTAGCGAAGTAAAATACTAAATCGATGATGTGACAAGCTATATCTTAAACAATCTCTATGCTCTTATCCAATAATTCTACATCGCCTCTCTATTAACCCTAAAATAACATTTACCACTCTGCCGACTTGTTTATTTTTTATAAGCCAGTTTGGATGGGGCTTTCACTTATATTTTTAAATATTTCTTCGATTGGGTTCAAACCGGCGTCATTTAGATTTAGACTCAGGCTTGAGCTGTTGCTAATTTTGATTATATTCTAAAGAATGACTGCTAATAAATTATAGTAATTTTAAAATCATATTCTAATGTTATGCCTTCCTGGACTTGATATTTACGAAGGTTACTACCATACGTATCCGAATTTTCATCTTTATTAAGATTGCCCCAAGACTTATTATTTTCCATGCTCCTAAGAACAATATTTTATTTCCAAAAACTGTCGGCGTGTTATAAAATAACGTTCGGTCTAATCGTGCACTTGTTCGAAACCTGCCAAAGGGGTAATATTTCAATGAGACAACAATTGTTTTCTGCATACTGCGGTACAGACTGTACGATTTATGCAAACGTGTTCTTTCAAATCTCTATTTAACCATTCATCCGTGACTCCACTTCATGTCGTGCTTAGGGCTTCTGGAGCTTCGTCTATGAAGGCAGCCATCTTCGAACAAGCCTACGTTGCAACAATGTACCTATGTCGGAGTGAGTTTAACTAACCTTGCTATAAAGGTCGGTGTCTTATCTGATAAAGCGCCCGGGAAGAGAGGGACAAAGGTTATGTCTGTCTGACAGAGCGAACATCATTCGTTCATTCGTGAGTTGGGCAGCTTGAGAGAAACGTGTAGTTTTTCTCAAGTCAGATTTACATCAATTGTGCCTTAGGTTCTTCATTTTAGAGTAGATGGGTCGGATACAATCGAATATACTGCCATGCAGCGCTCAGTTACTTGTACCAAAATAGTCAAACCAGCAAAGTTAAAATTAAACCAAATGGAATCCACCAATGCAGTTGAAGAAAAAATACGAAGAATACGAAACGAGATAGAGTCCTACAAGGGCGTGATCGAAAAATCAGAAGAAGGAATAAGTAAACTTCTGGAAGAAACGGAAAGACCAGAATGCGTCCGCAAAAACGAAGGTTGCTTCCAAAACAGACCAAAAAGGAAGAAAATCTCCACCACCATTGAAGGAAACCACATCCAACCCATGGATAAAGAAAACGCAGAAGCGGCCTGGAATGGCTGAAAATACCACCGCCTAAGAAGAAACCAAAAAAGTCACTTGCGCTGATAGTCCTCAGAGATAAAGACCTATATGAAGAACTAAAGTTGGTCTCTTTAGAAAATAACGTAATAATTACAAAGGCAATAAAAACGCACGAAGGTATCAAGCTAAGAACTAAGCGGACTTCGGGCTTCTAGTTGGGCTTCTGAATGAAATGAAGATACCACATCATACATTTCAACTAGGAACAGAAAAAGAATTTAAAATCGCTCTTCGAAACGTCCGGGAGATTATCTCTGCACAAGCAATCGAAGAAGATTTAAAAGAAAAACGTTTCACCTTCGACACAAGAGATTAGGCGACCGAGACACGAAGTTCCCGCTGATTCTCATAAATAATACAAAAAACGAAGTATTAAAAATAAGAGTAACCGAGTCGAAACTCAGACCTACCCGGTCAACCCACTGTTTTCGTTGCTAGCTATTTGGCCATGTGTCCTAACGATGCACCGCGCAGTATCGGTGCATGAAATGCAACGAAGGGCACCCAGACAAGGTGCTGCAACTGTGGAGTGATAACCCCGCTAGCGCGCGCTCATGCCCGACAAACTCAAAACAGGTGAGACAACGGAAGATTAAAGATGCTGAGATTAAGAAAAACATATCTTAGGTGGATAAAACAAGATGCCAAGAGGCAAATCCCGTTTGAAAGTCCAAAAAAATCGATAAGGCCCTCATTTAGAGGCTAATGATGAAGATGCTACCCGGCATTATCGAATTAATCAAAAATGTCTGAAGTAAATACCGATTCTCGACTGCGAATTCACCGAAATAATCCGGAAACTGGTTGAAAAACCATCTCCTACAACCCAAACAACTACAAGAACGATGACGCGAACATAAGCACCAGCGCTCGCCTAAGGATGCCCTCTCGCCTGGTTAGGACGGAACAAGTTTTATATAAGCTCGTCTTGTTCCGTCCTAACTTTGTTTTCCGGCATTTAAGTACCTTTATACTGTATAAACTCGTCTTAAATACCGGAAAACAAAATTATGCAGAAAAAGAACATCATCAATTTAAGATGGACACAAAGGGAAAGTGGGTACTATAAGAACTTCTGGAACTCGTCTCTTCGGTAAAGGTGGCCCCAGCACGGATACCTTGGGATCAGCTTCAAACCTCTCGCCGTTTTATGCAACATGTATCGTCTATAAATTGCACTTGGGAATGCACATAGTTCCAGCTACTAAGGACAGCCAGTACTTCTTCTTCTGTATGTGTTAGATTACGTCATTACGTCATAATTTTGATTTTTTTGCAAATGCCAAGTTCGGAATGCGCAATCCGAAGTTGTTCTATAACGCGCGAACTGTAATTATGCTATACCTGGTCGCCATTGAAATGATTAGTATTGGTTAAGTGTAAGAGGTTTTTATAGAATAAAATAAATATTTGGCAAGACGTTAAAAGCGATATTCTAAAATTCTTTTAATTTTCTTGTCAATTATTCTAGTTTAACTGTAAGAGAGCCTAGGATACTTATTTTCAATTCCACTTTGTATATTTTTATACTGTTTAATTGGATTTAAATATCATTTTTCTGTGATATATTACATGGTGAATTTTATTTCTTTTTCCTTATACTGAAGAAGATTGCCCAAGGCCCTTGCGATTTAGATTAAAATTAATTTAAGCGATATATTGCATAGAAAAACGTGAACAGGATTATCTGTTATTAAACTATTCCAATATCACTTTTATTACACCAAGAGTTGTCACTGAAAATCTGTTATAAATAAGTAAAATTAAGACGAGAGTTTGCTTAAAATATTTAATTAAAATTCATATCGTTACTTTTTGTTGCAAGATTAATGCAGTTTTGACCTTAAGTTAATTAACTTTTTAACTTCATTTCCATTTTATAATACGACGTGCTACTCAGATATTCCTTGAATTTGACTATCTCGTGCAAACTATGCACATAACCATTACGAATCAGTGTATCGCATGACATCCTTGTTATTTTACAAATTGTAAGATCGTGTTTTCGGTGTGATGTGACTTCTATTTCGCAAAAATTGGCAGACGTTAGAGAGTAACGAACTTGCTTTCAATTTTGCTACAAACTTCGTTAAAGTGCAGTTGAAACTCGCAGAATGCGTAAAAGGTTTTGGCAATGGCAATAAAAACGGACGAACATTTGTGGCAACCTTCATCGACCGCAATTCCTAAAAGTGTGCAAGGGGTGCGAGAAAAAGACTTAAACGGCAATTGATAAACATTTCACGATATTTTCTCCATTGTGGGACTGAATTATGAAATGAATCAATAAAATTTATTGCATAATCTAAACGTAAAATTTATTCCAAAACTGCTCACTGAAAACTAAAAAAAGAGCTGCGCTAATGTTTGTTCAAAACTGCAAAACATGCGAAAAATGAGTCGGACTTCATTTGAACTATTGTTACAGGTGATGAGAGTTGAGTTTATTACTATTATTCAGAAACAAAACATTTAATGGAATGAGTAACAAAATTTGCGACAAGTATTGAACATTTTTTTGACATTCATGGAATTATTCACAAAATAATGCGGTATTCCTGATCAAGTGATAAATACGAAGCATTTTAATGCGATGTGCTGAATCGATTGAGAGAGAATTTGTAACCGAAGTAACTAAAAAAGTGGTATACAAAAAACTAACTGCTGCAATATCATACAATATGACGGTCATATTACCCCCTCCTTACTTAGTACATCTTCCTCCTTCCGGAGATGAAATTGAACACGCTCTCATAAAGTGACTTCCAACACTGCTTTCAGTAGTTGCAAAAGCGCTACTTTGTTGTTTATAACAAAATTCCGTCAGCGTCTACATAGCAGCTTGTAGTATAAATTTCAGCCGATATTATGAATTAAAAGATGGATATGAAACAAATACACTGAAGGCGGATCGGTGGCTCAGCGGTAGTATGTGAATTTCTGAGCACAAAGGGCACGAGTTCTAATCCAAACAAATCGATAACTTTCAGTGGAGAAAAAATTAAGAAATATGCCTCAGATAAGGAAATAAAATCAAAACTCCGTGCCAATGTGGTGTTGGGCATGCAAAATTCCTACTGAATGATGGAACACCTCTAGGTTGGATTTAAATGCGATTGAACAGAAATAAAACGAAAACTCACTGAAGTACATTTAATATATTTCAAAATAGTTCAAAGCAAGATTAACAAGAATGCTTCTAAATCAAAAATTGAAATTTAGCAGGAATAAATACTTTAAATAGTAGTTAAAAGGAAATTGACAAGACTCGATGATGTAAAAATATGCTTTGTTCTGCAGGACAACGCCCCTACCCGAATTGAAGAATATCTATTATTCTTGATATAAGATGTTAACTATTGTTTAAATTATTTAAAATTATTTAAAAAGCTGAAATCAAAATTATTTGAAATATATAAAGACCTCACAGCAACTTTAAGGTTTTAGGATTGTATAAGCCTTATATGTCAAAAAGTTATTTCTGTAAGTGTGTATTTTTAAAAACCCGACAACTTAATGCAGAAATACCATTAATTTTTAACTTAATTACTTTAGCATCAAAATTTATTGGTAGACCCCCGTATGAAATATATCAAAATGTTCTAGTATGCAGATTTTAATGCTTTTGATATTTTAATAAACAATTTGCACGTAGTTGCTAGGTAATATTGTAACGATAGAATAGTATTACAAAAAAATAGTTTGAAATTGCGCAATAAGACTCCATAAACCTTTTTACGCAATTTTCAATATCTTCGTGACATTAATATTATCAATATATAACAATTATGATTCGACGTAATATTTTGGCTACTCGTCAGTGGACCAAGAGACTATTGATTTATTAGCTTTCTCAAAAAGATGTCTTCGTCATCCCTAGTTGCTATAACAACAATTCTTACTTCACAATGTACGTTAACTAGCAACAAATAGAATTTTCTATAAATGCGTATATTATTTAATATTAATTTTAAAAGTTTGAATTGGAAAGCAATTGATTTTATCGAAATACATAAAATTATTAAATTTTTATAACTATAAAATTTACTTACCGCTTGCAACTGAAGCATAAAATAACGAATAATAATTTTTTTGCACCAAATATACATAATTCGTTGATAAACATAAGAACTGAAACGTTAGGCCAAGCAGTACGTTGTCGTATGAATTTTAGACGCCCTTCGTCGCGACGCCACAAATTTATGCGCAAGCGTGAACGCAACCCTGGTAACCAGAATTTTATTGATATTTAGTAAAAACTGCAACTTGACAAGCGCACATATGATTTTCAATAATACTTCTTAATTAATCATTAAATATGTCTATGTAATTTTTCAAAATTGCCATATTAGATATTTATTTTATTGTCAGTTGCCGTAAATAAAATATTCCTTCTTAGTTAAGAACATTTATAAGTAAATTACAACAATTTTTTAATTGAAACGATTTTTAAATAAACGGGAAAAAATCATCAGTAAACTAAATAAATATACACATAATATGATTTTGGAAACATGATTACAATGTGATTTTCGAAATAAAATTGTGAGGTCATCGGAAAATTCCAGTAGCATCCCCACATAAAACGAGATTCGTCGAAAATCGCATTTAACTGGGTAGCAACAGAATTCTGTTAACTTTGTCGAAATTCGGAAAGTTCCAAGCCCCTATAAATATTCATTATTACTACCAGTAACTTCTTTTACTTCTATAGTCTAGCCTTTAAGTAGTCATTACTAAAATTGGCGACGAAAAAGATAAGCTTTACATTAATTCCGAACCAAAAAATAGAATTATATATATTTTTATCTTTATGTAATGCGTGAAGTTTTAGGGAATGTTAATCAACGTATCAAAAATTAAAAAATTATTTTATGGGCAACATATTCGCATAAAAACTTCATTATTTGGTGAAAATCTAAAAAAAGAAACAAAGGCTTTCATTTACTAACGAACCGATTGCTATAATAGGTTTAATATTAACTACTGAAACTATGACTTTATGACAGACCAATAGGTACACTAACAATTTTAATTTTTGCTTAAAATGCCATGAACTTTTAAAACTAGATTGATTTTCAAAATAGGCGTAAATTAAAAGATAATCACAAACTTCTAATTTGAGATCAATAGACATGTTACCAAATGAAAGTATAGTAGTCATATACTATACCTTTTCTACAAAAACCTAGATACACTGAAAAAATAAAACATATG
>JAHWXV010371783.1:0-10526 GCA_024586415.1 Phrixothrix hirtus | reverse complement strand
CGCATATTGATGTTACTGAATTTAGATAATTTACAAAAAGAATTAGCGATAGTTAACAATAAAGTTTACATAAATTAGATGATTTGACACAAAAAACCAGTAAGAGCTGACAAGATAAGAAGAATTTCATCTTTGTCGTCATTTATATCTGTAATTCAAAAGAACTTAAACATGATAGTTAAATAAAAATACATTATTTGCCAAGTTCACAATCAGCATTCACGTACAGTATACATACACACCATTCATAAACACCGCACTTTTGAATAAGTATTTAGTATTTGAGGTTTATTCTAACACCCATAATTTGGAAATTAGCTTTCAAAAATACATATCACTCCTCACAAACTCCAGAATACTCAACTGCAGAATTGTTATCTGCAGTATAAATGGTTACAGTATATTTATACACAGATGTATACATGTTGACTTTTCATGAGCTATTGATGTGATTAGAAAATTTCTATCTATATGTCTATAAGTAAATAAATTCCTTGACCTCTATTTGATGTTAAAGTTTTAGAGTTCGAGAACAGTTGGGAGGACTTTAAGGACCCCTTTACCTTACCTTCATCATCATCTCAAAGAAATTCACCACTATAAGTTACAGTGGATGCTATGCAAGACCGCATTGTTGAACTCGAGGTGAGGATGGAGAAAAACCGATAATCCATCTCAACAGAAAGAACCAAATGTGTTTGTTTCGAGATGATGCTACGAAGTAAGGAGAATCAACTGCAAAGTGGTTCGTTCACAGCAATTGAAGCAATAATTAATCATTATAAGTCCTTGGTAGTCAGCCAACAAAAGCAAATGAGGTTGCTCCAAACATTAGATCGACAGAATGTCTTACTTTGGGATCTTCTGTAACTCTTGGTGAATTTTTCCTGCCTTTGAATCCTTTTTATTCTTTTTCCTTATCCTTTCCCCTTTCCATTCAGTGGTATAGGCGAAGCACTAGTATATTTCCTACTCTCTACCTTCTCGCGGAACACCTTATCTGCAACAAAGAGTTGTAGCGAAAAAGAGAGGGAAGTTTCCCATATATATCTTAGTGTATGCTTCAGATTTAATATAAGGGTGTGTTTTGTGACTAGTTGAACAGTTCATATGCAAAGTTATTATAGAAGTTTTTAAAATAATGCAGCGTGATGTTTGTGGGCGGCAATTTTCAAGATCCGACTGTCTTTTTAGACATTTAAAGAAGTCTTGTTCATCTAAACAATGTAATTTTGATAAATAAATTGCGTAAAGTGTATTATATTGAATTTCTATAGGATAAAGGATCCATGTTTTACATAAACGTTTGAAAATGTTTACAGCTCCGAACCACATATCTGCGAGTGGTATGTAAATTATAAGATTGGTTTATGTTGTTTTAATAAATATATCTAGGTGGTGACATACGCATGGAAGCAACCAATATCATGACTAGTCGCCCTTCTACAAGTGGTACTTTACCCGTCATAAATAATTAGATAATGTAAACGTGTATTTGTAGGTGATAGAGAAAATGGTGGTGGAAATCAAGATCTCCCATCGAATAGCAGTGAGATAATTTAGTAATTTTTTAAAATACTAATTAATACGCTCATTTGCATAGATAATAGACAAGAAATCAGTCAATATAGTCTAAAGTCAATCACCTGTACCTGGTAAGACACTTGATCTGTTTTTTGGTTTATAGTCTACTGATTGATCTATATCACGCAATTATTGCGGTAATTGTAGTTAATATGTGCCGCAACGATTATATCCAGGACATTTACGCAGTAATCGCCATAAATCTGCAGCAGTAAGAGCTTTGATACAGGAGAAAGGTGATCTAATGGTTTTAGACTCTGCTTTTTGATCCCGTACTATTAGTTATGGAATTTCAGCTAAAAGACATCATATAAATCTTAGTGAATTTATTAATTCAATTAAAAGCAAATTTGTGCAGTTAAACGCGATCAAGTGCATACATTTTTAACAGTTAAAGTAAATTTTGAACCATTTCGATATTATCGTTTGGAATCTTAAAATACTGAAGATATAAAATCATTTAATATCAAAAATGAAGTTGTTACTGTTAGTAGTGCAATTCTAGATGGAATTTTGACCGAATTTCAAGAACGGGATTCAGATGTGTAGATATATTGTATTATATGAATCATTGTTTTCTGTATTTTAGGTTGGTCACTAAATATTTGTAAGCTTAGCCCCATTACCTGCTGCATTATATATTCCGCTCCCAAAAGCGATTGAGAATAAGAAGGCTGTAGTAAACGTCCAGAAAAATGATGAATTCCGTTTTGGTGAGTTTTAGCACCGGCCGTGTGCGTTCCGCAGGGTCTTTCAAATAGAACGACCTCATATGAAAACCATCTCATGCGAATTTATTATTAATTCATGACTGGGATGGCAGAAATCATTACTGTTGGATTAAGCATTTTTAGGGATTACTACTTAATCAGATAAAGGTTAAAAAACAGCTTCCCATTTTTCTGATGGTTGCTTGCGATATTTATGTACTGCGGAACAGTTATGGTAACATACCAGAATTGATTGTTGTAGAGTATATAAAAAGCTTCCTACAGAGGATCCTATAACTGATAAGTTGGGCAAGGCTGTGCCTGGAAATTTACTTAAATTTGAACATTATCATAAACAATTGAATATACAATTCGTACTTTATGCTGATTTTGAAAGCATTTTGTAACCAATTGCTACAGTTGAACCTCACCCTTCTGAAAAATTTACAATAAAAACCTGCGAACACGAACCTCATGCTTTGCATATAACATAAAATGTTCTTTCGAAGATAGTCTATTAAAGTTTGAAATTTACCGTGACTCAGATGTGACTGTTGTATTTATGCCGAGATTAGAACGGGATGCAGTAAACATTTATCAAAGATATTTAAATCAGCCTGTTAACTCCAGATTAGGTTAGAGAATTTGAAAGCCCTATTACATGCTTCATTTGCGATAAACCTTTTCAAAGTACTAACGTCAAAGTACGAGATCATTGCCACCTTACAGGTGTGTACCGTGGGCAGCTCATTCAATATGTAATTAGAATTTTAAATTTCCGTTATCTATACCCATACTTTTCCACAATTTAACGGGATATGATTCGATCTTTTCGTTAAACAGTTAGCTTTAAATAGAGAAGAGATTGATGTCATCGCTCAAGCCAAAGAAAAATATGTAATATTCGGCAAACGTATACAAGTGCATGAGGTCACAGATCTAAAGGGTAACCTACAAAGGGTATACCTACGCTTGCGTTTTTTAGATAGTTTCCTATTTTTAAGTTCATCTTTAGATAAACTTGGTGAAAATTTAAGTGGCGATCAGTGTATAAACATTCAGAAATTTTTGGATCTGCTATACAATTCCAATTAGCAAGACAAATAGCTGTATTTTCATATTCATACGTAGACAACTTGGAGAAGTTACAGGAAAATACATTACCGCTACGTGCGGCATTTTATAATAAATTACGAGATGAAGGAATTCCACGATGCGATTATCAGCGAGCGATAGATATATGGGAAGTATTTAAGTGTAGAACTTTAGATGACTACTCCGATATTTACTTAAGAACCGATGTTTTATTGTTGAACGATATTTTTGAAAATTCTAGATCAGTGTGCATACATCATTACTCTCTAGATCATGTACATTATTTTACAGCACCCGGCTTAAGTTGGGATGCAATGCTACGCAGCACATCTGTGGAATTAGAATTGCTAACGGATATAGACATGCTTAATTTCTTTAAAAGCGGTATTTGTCGTAGTGTATGTGTAGAAACAAAATCCGCTGCAAATAATAAATTTGTTCTAAATTGCGATACCTTCAAGCCACATTCTTTTATCGTGTACTTAGACGTAACTAATTTGTACGGTCACAGTATATGTCAATATCTTCCACAACGTGATTTTGATTGGCTCACTCAACATGAAATTCAAAATTTTAACGTTTTTGATATTGCTGATGACTCTAATTTTGCTTGGGTCTTAGAATTTGATTTGAAATATCCACACCTACATGATGCACATAACAATCTACCCTTTTTCCAGAACTAGTAGTTTCACCAGCGGCCAAGACACGGTGTAAAAGATTAATTCCAAATTTATGTAGCAAGGAAAGGTATGTGACATTATCGCAATTTGAAACAGTGTTTGGAACAAGGATTGCGTTCAACAAAAATTTATAGAATAATGTCATTTCGACAATCTCCTTGGTCACGGTCATACGTTGATTTGAATAGCAGGCTAAGGAATGCGACAACAAAAAATCAGATTAAGCTTTTTTTAAACTAATGGTTAATAGTGTATTTGGTAAATCCATGGAAAATGTGGACAACAGAGTATACATTAATTAGTTAGTCACTGTGAAACTATTGGGAGAAAAGCTGTTGCGGTCAAGTACACAGCTAAACCAAATTTTAAAAACATCCATTTTTTCAGAAAATTTAGTAGCTATAGAAATGAATAAAGTTTTAATTAAGTATGGCAAACCTATTTACGTTGAGTTTACGATTTTCGATTTGTCGAAAACTGTCATATATATCTTTTATTATAATTTTCTAAAACGTTTATATGGTAGTGCGGTTTCTTTGCTATACACAGATACCGACATTTAATAATTGAAATATCCGTTGATAATCTCTATGATGAAATGAAACAGCATTTAGATGAATTTCATACATCAAATTTTCAATTGGGAAACATACATGGTATAGAGCGTAACTAATTTATTGTTAGATAGATGAAGGATGAATATGCAGGTGTTCCATTAACGTGTTTTTATGGTACAGGTGCTAAGGCTTATTGTGTAAATGCGAATAATAAATGGGATAAAAAAGCTAAAGGTGTTAAAAGATGTGTTATAGAAAATGACTTAGAACCATCAGATTATGCGGATGTAATTGAAAACGAAAATGTTGTAATATTTCGGCGAATGTATTTCTTTAAATCGCATTTGCACAATATGTACGCTGAGATGCGAAATAAAATCGCCCTATCATCTAAAGGAGATAAGCGATTTATTATTCCAGGTACCACAAAAACTCTAGCTTGGGGTAGTAAGGATATAGTACAGGGTGAAGATATGAGAAACAGTAATTTGGTAATTTGGTTGTGGTGGTGGAAATATTGCAAACCATGACGCAATGTAGGTTTCTAAACTATATAAAACAGTACTCATTTCTATTCCTTATACAGGTATCCATATATATATATACATATCTACTACATCCTTCTTGTGTTAATTTTATGTTATCTACTGCATCCTTCTTGTGTTAATTTTATGTTATAGAATGATTGTAAATATTATGTATTATGTAACTTGTAGTTAAAGAGAATGCTATTTAACGATAGTAAATTTGCTATTTTAGTAAGCGGTTTGTTTAGTGTATTGCATTATTTTTAGCGTTTTGTGGGGTTTGTCTATGCTTGATGAAGATTAGTTTGCGGCAATTGTTTCGATGCAAGTACATATCGGAGATGTTATATAGGTGAAAGCATATAAATATCAGAGTTAAAAAACAGTGTCATATAGGTAGCTTTCAATACATACTATCTATCTGTCATTTAAATGAATGCGTTAAACAAAAAATTCACTTTGGCATTGTGGTGTAAAATTGTTCAAGCAAGTGAATGGAATCTCTTGTTCCTGATTGAAATTATAAAGCGTTGAGTATATGTAACATTATCTTTTGCAAATTGCGGTTGGTTAATAAAATAGGAAATTGTTTATGCTTTCTCAGACGAGGCAGTCAACTACTCAGGGCTGTAGGATGATTATCTCTGAATTATTCGGTATAAAATGCTCGCTTTTATACGCCTTCGACGAGAGAGTGGTGGCGATCTGAGCTAACTTCAAATTTTGAGCTTATTTGATTTTTTTTCGGCCTAAAGGCTGTATTTGTTGCTAACTCAAATTTTGAAGCTAACCACATTTTAATCGGTTCATCGGCTCAGCTGTTACTGAATTTAGTTATATTTTATTACTTTTAAAATTTCTAACATTTTGAATTTAAAATCTTTCAGTTATTTTTAACAACATTTTCTTACTTAACTACGAACAGAAACCATTTATTGGTTGGTTATAAATCGAATGCGTTTAATTATTATTAATTAATGAAATAAGGTTCAGATTTGTGTGCGATTTGAATACGTGTAAAATTGAACTCTTAGCAGTTCATTCTACGAATTTGTTAATCTGTCTCTCTGGCTTCGGCTTGCATTCGATTTAAATTCCTGGAATGTTAAATTTTTAATAACGGTTCTTTTAAGAAAATTAGATCTTATTTGTTTAAACAATTCCTAACTGTTAACATCGAATTTTCTTTTTGTACTATTAAATAGTAGCAAAGAATATTTTACAATTTACATATGTCTGCATTTTTGCATTTTGAACAGTTTTATACATTTTTAATGCAGGGTTTTATTTACGACAATTGTTTATGGCAAAATAAAATGAAAATAGTCTTTTTTGTTAGCGGTGCGTCAAATTAACCGAAGTTTTGACGTGTTTACGCTTTGAACTTCTGACAAACTTAATTATTACACAACAAACACTAATTAACACAACCATAATTGTGTTTAAAAGGTGGGAACACGTCACAACATCACTATTCATTATTAAACCGCTCCCTTGTTTGTCACAACCTCCTATTAGGATAAGAAATAATGTTTCATAGTGCAAATCAGATATATCTTGCGCTACATATATCGGTGACTTTTCCGAGTTGTGTCCGTGCAGATGATTACCGAATTTGTCCAAAGTCATTACTTCGTGAAGGTGATGCAAGTAATAAACTATTTTCTAATTGATAATTCTTTTTACAATCTTTGCCGCACGTAATTCATCAATGATATAAATTATTTCATTGGTATGTCCAGAGTATCCAACTTATTTTGAGCCTAATAATGTTCTTAACCAATTAACCAACTTATTAGGGTCTCACCAGGGAATAAAGTCTAATCGTTTATTATTTAAATTCAATAATTGTAAACCTGCCTCTTTCTTCGAAGTCGCAGCTTTTCTGCGACGTGTAGTAGAAATGGGGGTTGCTATAGTGATAGTTCGGGGTGAGACGATAATTTGAGATGGTTTGGTAGAATGAGATGATTTGGAGGACGGGCTAGCAGGTGTTGAATGAGAAAATGGCTTTTCTTGCAAAAGTCGCTTAATAATGGTGGAATATTTTTTACCTCATCCAATAATCATACCAGTGGCACTGTATCCTTGACGTATCGCATTAGTTTGAATGAGTATATCTCGATAAGCATTTTCATCTTTTACAAGAAAGTTTTGTGCTCCTTCCTAAACACCAACTCATAGACGCCCGGAGTGCCCCTACATCAAAACGCTTTCTAAGATGGTGTAGTTATAACCAAGTCCTCATCTATAAATGTTAATTCCGAGTTTCCTACTTCAAATGTATTTGACATCACATCATATCGCGTACTCATTTTTAGTGTCTTTAAAGATACCTTCAATGTATTTTCTAGCTAAACCAACGAATTGGTTAATAAACTCTTCAAAATCATGATTAATACCTTCACTTTCAAGTTCATCCTGTATGTCTTCCAAGGTAAAGTCGGGTATTTGATTTTCTCGTGCAAACCCTTTCTCTATATACGGTGCTTCTCCATCAGTCACTGTTGATAATGAGTTGTCGGTAACATTGGACATGAGTTCATCTTTTTCCATGCTTTCCCTTTTAATAGTTGACATTAGATCCTTGAGAGGTTGGGATATAGGTTTTAATGTACGTTGTGCTACTGATTCCGATTTTGCTATATATGCTTTTTAGCTTTCATATTTTCGTTTCACATACTGTCTAGCTTTATTTAAGTCCTCTACCGTGTAACGTTCTTAATTTATTAATAAAATGATATGTTAATATTTATATGTAAAATGTAATATTTGACCTACTAAAAACACAATCTCAAATGACAGTTCTTATTAAGAAACGTTATGCTAGGCTAGCTGAGAAAAGTAGAAATAAGGGAGGTAGTAGCAAGTTCAAGTTGTATCCTTTGACGCCAACTTAATTTAGAAATTAAACAGATGTTAAAGTAATAAAAGATGATATTCTCTAGAGTACAAGTTATATCCGCTGTTTTGGCCTAGAAGCACAGATTGAAAGGTTAGATTTGTAACAATTTCGTATAATTTGAATAAAGAATAAGTCACAGTAGCATACAAATAACAATTCATAGTGAATTTTGAATTTTAACAATCAATTGAGTTTTAAACATAAATGATATCATATGTCCAAGGCAGTGATCTAACGGGTGGAAGCCAGTAGTCGATTCTTCGATCAGGTACCCGATAGAGGTGTACTCCGGCTAAAAAAAATCGTCTCCACACTAAACAGAACAGACTTTAGATCATTGTCTTATCGTAGAGTAGATTTTTAAAGGCAGAATAAGATTAATTCATGAACGCAGCTATTTCCCAAAAGAGAAACTTAATTCCGTCCAAGAATATTCTTTAATTAGAAATAATATATCGTAATAATGAAATATACCTCTTCAACTGAATTCTCCGAATGAATTAAATAAAGCAATAAAATATAAGAAAATTGAACAATCAATTTAAAGAAAAACACTTGACAGAATATAAATTTTGAGCCAAATAATAAATGTCTAAATAATATCAAATAACAACCCCAAATAATGAATAATTTAGATAAAACCCAGCCAATTTCGAAATCAAAGAATTCTCATGACAAACTATACCGTGGCTGAAGTCATTCCCTAGGAAATAATTATATGATTATTTAATTAGATGCAAGTTATGAATTAGGATTAAACGTCAAAGGTATAGCAACATTCAACGTCATGTCCTCCAAACATGCGCAACTATATATCCATGCATTACGACATGGGCAAATACATAAACCTTGTCTACGACAAGCTCAAATTTTAATGGAATATCTCCAGATCAAGGTACGCCATTTTGGGCACAATACCTTATCAAAAACCAAAAAAACAATTTTCATGCACTTTCTGACTCAAATTAATAATTCCAATTTTACATCTTACTGCATTTTAAACTAAATAATCACAATTTACGGCCTTACGAGCAGAACTTCACTTTAAAAACCACTAAACCCTCCCCCTGTTTGCGATGCCGTCGTTTGGATGGTACACAACCCTAAAATGAGTTTTTAAAATCATCAAAGCTAAATGAAGTAATCATTAATCATTTCAAAGAGATATAGGCGTAATTTCATAACAGCGGTTATCAAAGTTGAAATTCACGAAAGCAAAATATACGTGTGTAATATTCAAACATCGGACCAGAAGTGCCGTTATGACCTTCAATACAAAATTCGCTAACATACATTTAATCAGGATGCATCAAAACTATCCCTAATTGAATATCACCTGAATTAAATTTATTAAAGGTAAACAATATAGTAGTTAAAGATAAGCCGATTTTGGACCGGAATTGACTGCCAATATTTATTTCCATGGAAATGATATCAAAATTAGGTTCCGCGGCGCGCCATCTGTCGCAAGATGGTCGGAGGTGGGTGTGCTGTGCTGCCACTTGTGCTTGGGCGGCATAAATGGCGGGAAAATGTCTGTATTGGTGTCGCCGTCTGTGTGAATGTGCGTGTAAGTGTGGGTAGTTATCGGTTGAAGGTACTGCCACCTGTCGTGGGAGAGTGGTGGAGTGTATGGTTTTGGTGTCGCCGCCTGTCGAGTGGAGGCGAAAGTTTGAGGTTATGGCGCGCCATCTGCGGGCGGGGGGTGTGTGGGCGTCCGTGGCGCCATCTGGTGCTTGCGGCGGGTTTGCAGTTTTACCGTTTTCGATTCGTATATCGGATATGTATGCAGTTGTTTGCGATATGTGAGCGCTGTTGTTCGTTAGTTGATTGTAGCGCCTTTAGTTTGGCTGTTTATCGCAGTTATTAAGGTGGAAAATGGCGGCGGCGGACGATTCTGGGCAAGTGTGATTGTAATAGTATTTTAAAATGAAATAAATAGATTATTGTGTGTGTTGTTTAGAAGCATGCAGAAAATGCCGTATTGCTGCGAGAAAGAATGTTTTGAAGAGCCTCGCTTCCAGGTTGACGGAATGGCGTGTGGAAAATGCAAATCATTTTCTTATTGTAGATGTAATTGCGTTACATGGCAAGTTATTATGAAGCTTAGGTTAGAGTTAAGGCGGACTTCATTTTAGGTGAAATTAAATTGTGCTACGCCGACTGCAGACAGAACGAGTGCAGTTAGAATGTTTAAAGATAAATTTCGAGTGTTAAAGGAAGATGCTGAAAATCGGGCGGCTAATGAGGGGATTTGTGTAATTGATTTTAATCATACATCTAGAGAATGTCTTCGGTTGGCGTTTAAATATAATAATGGCGAGCTTTTATGCGAGTCTCATCTTCAGCGAATGATTTCGGCTAGAGATTTGTTTAGGTCTCTTATTGAGACTAATTTGAAGAAGTTTGTGTATGTGCTGGATCCATTTTTCGACATAATTGTAGATTATAGTGATAGCGAATAA
>JAHWXV010371648.1:0-15703 GCA_024586415.1 Phrixothrix hirtus | reverse complement strand
GTGAACTTTGAGGGTGGTTTTCATGTCTTAAAAGTGCTTTACAGCAGATAAAAAAAATACATGTCTTTTATTTTTTGATGTTCTACAACATATCAAAAAACAATGACATCGGTGAGTTCGGGTTGGGGCCCTTTCCTTGTTAGAGTCGGGATTGGCTACTTCGAAGAGATAATCTTCATGTGGGAACGTGTTCATTTATAGAAAATGATTTAGTAAAGGATTTAGAAGCTTTTAAAGATGAATATACTAAAATCAAATTAGGTTATGTTTTTTTATTATGTCATTGTGATGTTGGCAGCACTGAAATATACCGCAAATGCGCATGTCTAGCCAAAAACTTGCTTGCGAAAATAGGTTCAGGCGTATATTTTTTAGACTGAAAATAGAGTGAAACTTGAATGCAATTAGCTGTTTCATACCAGGTAATTTTTTCTTTTGGCTTATTTCTAGACCCATTTTAGGCCAAAAAAAGACTAATGTAAAACAAGCTTAATTTAGAATGGTATGATCGACGTTAAAATACATAAAAACAGGTTACTGCTAGTTAATAAAGTAATAAGGTAAAAATTAAACAAAGCAATAGCAAGCTCTTTGAAATGAGTATGCAAAGCAAATATGTAAGGACAGGGGCGAATTTACATCTCGTGCTGGAAAATTTTTAAACAGAATTATTTTTTATTCAATTTTGTCGGTCAAGAGAGTTATTTAAATTTTTAAATTTTAAAAACCATTTTATTTGTCTTAAAAGATAGCTAGTAACCCTTAAATTGTGTACTTTTCTTATTCAATTTAAATTTGATTCTTTGCCTGGTTCTATTGTAATTGCATTTAATTTAATAATAGTTTGCGTATAAATCCTACGCTAGTTTTGAGAATATTGTATTCTGATGTTCACAACAAATTTCAGACAACTACTAAAATATGCAGAGTATTTATTATTGGAAAGGAATAAATGATCAGTTCCACTTCGGTTACACTACGCTTAAATGGCATCCCGTAATCAAAATTGTCAATAATTGTAACTTACTCGTCACAAGTTTGTTATTAGTTAAAAAATCTTATTATAACAATTAAATTTCCAGTGTCAGTTCCAATTGTGAGGTGTTACCTATCTTTATAAATTAGTTATTATATTTTAATTCTCTATAAACAGCTGTCTAAAGGGATATGAATGGTACAAAGCAGATCCTGTGTAAATGGTAAATAGTAAATATTTGTAACACATACAATGTGTCAAAAAGCTTCGTCTAAAAATTTAGGAGATAAGTATTACCAGAAAGATCAAGCAAAGTTGTTCGGTGTTGTTCCAAAAACACATAAGGGTGCTACAATCTTTTGAATATTAATAACAAAATTTTTCAAGGACGTCAATGCTACGTTACGTTAGTCAAATTAACATTTAAGATTATTACATAAAAATTGTTAACAGTGTAAATGTACAATTGTCCACAACCTAAAATTACAACGTAACCCATAAATTGAATCAATAGGTTGTATTATACGTTCATGGACATATGTTTATAGGAATTATCTTGCTTAATTTGGCAAGTACAGCAGGTTCAGTTTGTCTAATAGTTATCATGTTTGCCTCTGAACATAAGGATTCGGGATCAAACCCGGACGGGTCGCTAAATGTTTTAGCCGAAACATTTAAAAAACATGCTTTCTTCTCGGTTAATTATGGAAATAACTTCATAGACCCCGTTTTAATCTGTTCTTTAGCACGTTAAACAATTGTATCCACTATTTTGTACCTGCCAGTATATTTATAGGTCGCTACAGGATTATTTAGCTTAATTATTCTACGTTTTATTTATCATTTCTTATTTAATATGCTTTGCAATTTATTTCATTCGCCCCTGTACATAACAGTTTGACATCTAGTAAAGCTTATTCTATGGGGTCAAAAAATATGCCTGCAAGAAATTCGGGTGTTGACTATTTTAAAGAACGGTTTCCGGTTCCTCACATTTAAATTAATTTCTTTGAAATATAGTGGACTTATATTTAAGTAATGGCGAATAAATGGTGGTCTTTAGTCCGGCCTAAACCTAATTAAAGTGTTGTGAATCGAGTTAGTAGAAAATCGATAATTTTATTTTCTTATAATTTCAACAAGAATGCCTACAAGGTAAATTATAAATCATTTTTATTATTAATTTTAATTAGGTTAATTTATTTTCAATAAGGGCTTCTTTGTTTTCATTATCACCTATAGATCCAATTTTTTTGGTGATGTGCAAACTGTAAAAGCATAAAAAAAACGACGGGGAATTTATTTGAGTGGACTCCCGTTAAATGAAACCATAAGGATTTTGATATAAACTTTCCATTTATCGTTAATGATTATTCCTCCAAAAGAGCTAAGCATTCCTAAATAAGTTACCCTTTGGAATGTGGGTTAAAAGTTCGCGTTGGTTTGGAACATTAAATAAAACTGCTTCATTAATTTTAGTGAAGAATTCCTTTGCTTTCGGCAAACATTGCTTCTCATATAAAGATTTACGGTTTATATATTTTTGAACTAAATGCAATTAAGGTACTTTGTTTGCCAGTTGATATATTTTTGACAGTAATATTTTTAAAAGCAATCAAACAGTCAACCAGTAGTTTATGCTATTATATGCCACCAAGGATTCTAATTGTGCATAAGTATAATTTTTGTTAATGTTAGACTTACCTTTAACAGCAATTTTAATCTTTTGTGTGTAAGACGTTCTACTGGGAAATTCTAAAGTTGCTTTAAACTAAATGGATATAAATATTAATTAAACATAATAAAATTGTACAACATTAACTAAAATTTTTTTAGATAATTTCAGAGCTTTAAATTTGAATTACAATTTAAGTTTAGCTTATATACAGGTAATTTCAAAGCTGTCTTATCTGTGTTGAAACTAAGATAATACATTCTGTTATTTTGTTAATAATTTTTTTTGTGTGAATTAATCTATTTTCAGAATCACGCCCTGCGAAACTCCTTGTCTCCGAATCATACTGAGCTACCGCCGATAACCAAAATTTATTTTTTTCTATATAACATAATTAATAACGTTACAAAACTCTTTACTGAGATGGAATTTCTTCAGGTTCGGAAAAATTATAATAGACGGCAAAATTATTTCTTTATAGTAATCTTGCGCTGCGACTTGCACGTTAGTTTGGCGGGTTCGATAAGAAATAATTCTCTACGTTTTTACAGCGTTTCTGTCCTCATGTTTTTGTCGCCAGTCTGACATCGGTTTAAAACGTAAAACGTAAACCATCTGACGAATTCGCACGAACTTTTAACAGTACGCTTCTAATTGATTGTAGATATCATCACTGA
Organism: Phrixothrix hirtus; assembly: GCA_024586415.1. Lineage (NCBI taxonomy): Eukaryota > Metazoa > Arthropoda > Insecta > Coleoptera > Phengodidae > Phrixothrix > Phrixothrix hirtus. Next base: position 12,375 of record JAHWXV010371648.1, on the reverse strand, counting down.
GCTCAACGTGGCTCTTCAATCGAATAGGCTTCGTAAATCTGACAGTTAAAGTGCATAATAGAATATACAATATACAATGGTATTTTATATATGTTTAGCAGCAAAACAGATAATCTCTGAAAGTAGTCCACTGATCGATATTAATTGTGTTATAAAACAAATAAGCGCATTACTGAAAGAACTATTTTCGATTACACATTTAGAGATATGTAGATTATAAACGAACAATTAAGGGGATTAAATTGAATACTTTGTTTCGTTGTAAAATGCGCAACATAGGAAGAACAATAAATCTCATTGAAGGGTCCGAGGAAATTAATATCAATGATGCTCTCGTTCTTGGAACCCTATCCACTGGTACCGGTTTTTCCACTGTCACACAAAAGTATTTCCACAGAACGGCATGTAAAACTTATGTCTAGAAGCAACACCGTCAATACCCCAAAACGCCAACGTGTTTGAGAAAAATTTTCCTTCCTGACAGTGATTATGGTGCTGAAACTACTATGTCAGACATTTCTGTGAGGAATACAAAATAAAAAAAAACATGGCCCTATAATTCCTTAGGAAAATTAACGAACAAATACAAGATAGTGAGGAGAATGCTCGTGGAGAGGAGAACGTCATCTTTGCTTGACGGCATCGTATTTTGGCGAAATTTATAAGATGCGCAGGCACATCCTGTGTTAAGCGCGTCAAAACTTACTTTACTCTATCTTTTTTGGCAACAAAAGTATGGACAGAAGCACCAACTTCTGGCTATAAAAAAATTTAAAGAAAAATTCCAGGTGAAAGTACATTGCATTTATAAGGTATCAGATTTGAATGACATTAATGATTTGTAGAATGACTAGTTCCTATTAGGTCCTACAATCTATAACCAAAACGTCTTTTGTGTCATGGAGCCGAAGTATATATTTAGTGCTCTGGGGTAATTTTTTTGACTACTTTCACTTTTTGTATTTTCTTTTATTTGATTTAGTCAAAATTATTGAGCACTAAAATATCGTTCCGCTTACTATATATAGATAAATAGCAAATACCACTCCTGCGAGAAAAAAAGACAAATGAGTTCTATGATTACAATAATAAGATGTCAAGTTTTTTCTGATGTTTGATGAATACGTTTCTTTATTCGAACTAAGATTGAATTTTATAAGGAACAACTAAATAATATGTTCATTTAATTAAGTACGTGAGGGTGGATTTTTCATTAATGGAAACATTCCTGTGTTAGGACTAGTGCCGATAGTCAGATTGGTGATCCTGATATTGTGAAGTTAAATGTCCAAAATCTGTGTTTAGCACAAATGGTGAAAGTACTCATAAGAAGAACATAAAAATGTTGCCTTATTTATTTATATAGTGTATATGTATTTGTTTGTTTGTAGTAGAGGCTTCGAGATGTTGTCGCTCCGTTTGTCCTATTGATTTCAACTGCTATATAATCGTTTTGACTGTCTACCACAATATTGCCGAATATAGAGTAATCCACCTCCAATAGAGAATTTTAACGTGATAGGACACTTGCGATTTTGCTTCCTTATTCGAAAAGGAACTATGTTTTGAAATTTTTTCTACGTTTAAAAATTTATGGACCGCACCCGTAGTTAAATTCATGCCATTTGGGCCCAGAGGTACACTTGCTAACCACTAGACCTTACTGGACCGGCTAATATATTTGTTAATTTTGTTGTTACCATTGTCTGTGTTACTTTCTCCGAGTCGTGTGACATCACAAGTACCTTTCTTGAAGAGTATAATAGTTATCTACAGCTATGGCAACCGAATAGCCCCTAAAACAAATATTAGTTTTATAAACCCTGTTTATCAAAAACTCGTATATTACTTCTGCCCGCAGCATCCCTTGGCAAGTTGCTAGCATAAATATAACATATTCTTCAATAAAGAGTTAGCATGGGTTTCCTAGCCTAGAAAATTATGTAAATTGTAAAACGGTACAAACTGGCTCTTAGGCCTCGGGTGGTAGAGGTTAATGCCGTTTTGGTTTCTGAATCGTTCGATGCTCTGGTAGCGTCAGTGGGGAATGGGGGGGTTTTAACGATTTATTGGTAGAAATTGAACTGAAGTTTCAGAACGGCCTTTGCAAGTCAAAATTTGGGCAAAAGTCATAGTATTTTTGGGCGCCACCTTATCTTCTAGGACGTTAAGATAGATCTTAGACTTCTGGAGACTTCTGACAAGGACGATGAACTCCAATCGTGAATGAAATGGTTATAATCGGGAGACTTACTATGTACTTGGTTTCTTACACGCCATTGGAGTAGTTGTACCATAATCATTATCTTAAACCTTATAATTTGTGCGTGTACCTAATTATTTAAACCTTTTACATTCGTGTTTGAAAATTTAATGTTATACTATGTTCCTAAAATGAAAGGTATTTAAAATAAGAAGATATTGAATTGGTTTAGATAAACAACTATAATCACATAAAATAATAGTTACATGCCTTTTCCACCAAGGTTCATAAATAATTTAATGGTAGTACAAGAACATCTTATCCTAAATTAAGTGATTAAAATATATGGGGATCCCAAACAAAGACTAAATGCCTAATTATAGTAATCCTTATTAATTAATAGACTAACTATCAAGAATAAACTATTGGCCCCTTTTCGTGAGTTAAGGTGGCCCTAACAATACTTCTTTCATTAAGTTATGTTTAAATAATTAAAGTTCAAAAATATTGAGATGAAATGTCCAAATCTCACTTGAGGTCAGTAACTTCCCCAATGAGCTAATAGGTAGTGCTAATATGAATTCGGTACATTTGATAGTGTTAAATGTTGACGGCCCAGATTCCGGGAATTGATCGTATCGAAAATACTTGTCCCGGCATTCAACGACTCCTTTTTGAGCTAGTTGGACGGGATAACGAAATTCTTGACTCTTGTTAATGGATTGGCAGGAGCACCTATGATACTAAACCATTTGCGGTTTCCGATCTACGATGAGCACAAAAACCGGTAGATAATTCGAATATATTATTCTAGAACTGCCACGACACTTTACGCTAAGCGTACATGTACCTTACAAAATCGGTACTCTAATAAATGCTCGAAGCAAGCTCTCTTTAACCTTCCAATTCTCGGGGAACGGGAGGAAGGGTGTTATTAGTTGCCAGATATTTTTAGAAACGAACCTGCGTTTGTGAATCGTTGAAGTTAAGTACTGTTTACGTTTGAAAACCAGTGGTTTTCAAAAGTTACTTTTAAAAATAGAATTTATAATGATAGAGAAATCCTTATTTATAAATGTTGGTATTGACAGAATATAAGTATTTTACGCGTTTAATTATTTATATTAATGTTTTCCTATATACAGGGTGTTCCCAAATTATAAATAAAAGTCTTCATATTTTTAGACGCGCTTACAATTGTACTAACTATTCGTTAAAACTTAAATTTTTTAATTCAATGGTGCGAAAACAGATGCTCTAAATTAAATAGCAATCGCCTAACATTCATTTGTGTTTTAACTTTAAAAGTTGGTAATTTGAACAATTCCAGTTTTACTTTGAATCTGTTTAGTTTGAAAACCTTCTTCATACGTAGATGTTGATTTTACGCTTTTTTAAGCTGTATATATAATTTACATTTAGAATAGAAACGTAGAGCGGGGCAATTTCAATTCTATTTTGTGACAGAGCATTCGATACACGTCCGGGAAAAGCAGATATATCGTCGTAGTACGGTAAAAAAACGTTTATATTTCTAAATTGTGTAGTTTCGAAATATTTGTAACTGAAAGTTTGAGTCTGAACCTGCATGGTAATCTAGCCGACTGTAACTGTCCGATCTACTATTCGACTACTGTAACAACAGCTCTGTTTGTAATATATATTTCAACTTTGATAACGCATACTAATTACTAATAGGTACTAGACGTTATTTAAAACAATTGTAAGTAAACTGTGACGAGGAATTTAACTATTAATAAAGAATTTAATCGATATTTGTGTTTAAACTGTTTAATAAATCATCTAAAAATCTAATTTTCAAAGAATAAGTAGGTTATGGTAGTAAGCTAATTTAATTCACCTCGTATAGTATTTTTATAGAATCATTTTATAAAAGTACATTAAATATTGCATTACTAATATTCGTGTTAGAAAAAAAACATTCAGACAGAAAAATTGTTCATGTATAAGTTTTTGGTAACCAGTATGTATTTACTTAAAGAATTGCAGCCTTGGATAAACGCTGTAACGTTGAAACGTTGCATTATTTATCTTGTTATTACTACTAAACATTTTTCCATTATTTAATATAACGATTTTGATTTAGAGAAGTATATACTTTTTGTAATTTATATTTTAAAGAATTAACAGTCATTTATTTTTCATTACGAAGCATAATGCATTCAGTTTACATTAAACAATTTAATATTAACGGATAAGACACATACATTGCAATTGTTTAATAATTAAATACCTTTTCAGCAAAAATTTAGCATTTAAGTGTGAAGATATTTTTAAGGACGGTTCAGGTTTAAGTCAGATCCTGGATCGAGATCGAGTATGTTTTTGGCCAGAGAAACGATAGCACGTTTCCAAATTTCTTACAAATGATTTGGCTTGTTAAATAATCTAATAATGTGTCTTAAATTTAATTGTGCAATGTTACCCTAGTCAGGACTACAATCCTTTAAAATTTTAATTATTCTTTTCAATAATTATAGGTAACATTTAAACGGTTGTTTTTTATTGGCAGGATGGAGTTCAGGTTTTGTGAGGGAGCTACCGGTTCCAAGTGTGCATTAGACTTTCAGAATAAATAAATACCGCTAGCATCATTATAATTGAAATCTATTATAAGTAAGATTATGTAAATTAAAGAAAACACAGATGTCTGGTGAGTTAAATAACTAATTAGTTATTTTACCATCCTATCTGAGCACCTAGGTATAAAAGATACAAGTTGCCATCTTCGATATGACAGCCTTGAGTGTGCTTATTAATTTCTATTGCTGACTAATATTTTTGTCAGTTCAAATTAGCACAAGTTGTCTTATCCTGGATCCAGCATTTGGAATTACTGAAGATTACATCTCTCCATAGTAAATTTTGTTTGGTAAGATTAATTTTAGCATACTAGCTTTGTGTTTCACTGATTGCTTATATGTATATTAATTATCAAATTACTTTGAGGTCCATGTGCACGGCGGTGATATATTAAGAACCTATTATATACTTTTGGCTAATCAAATTGGGATTTTTCTAAATTTGGATTTAATGTTTATTAAATTACTCTTGGATTTCGAAATTAAGCGTTTTTAAAACAAAAGCTTTATTTAATAAAATTGAATTTATCTCGGTTATGATATCTTGTCTTTTTATTGTTGTGATTAGTATTTATTTATTATTTATTATCATATAATTATCATTTAAAACTTAACGATACTTGAATTGGCTTCACCAAGTCAAGAAATTTGCTAAAAGATCTGTGATCAATTGTTGCTTTTCGAATCGGGCCTATATATTGGTTAACTACCAAGGGCGACGCTGCGATCTTGAGTATTTCAATTTTCGAACATTTACATTTCTTGACTTACAGATTCAAAGAGTCTAGACTCCTCTACCGTTAAGCAACAGTTCCACTTCGATTTGCATCAAGCTGCGTTTGATCACTGATGCTACCTTATCCTTGCTGGATCACACTGCAATGCTATCTTGCTGCTGTTGAGTAATACCTTTCGCTTACCTTATTTAATTACTGATTTAGTTGTTCATTGTTGAGTAACAGCTCACAATTTGTGTTTTAAATGTTTATTACTCTATTGATTATTATTTGCTGTAATATATTGACTATGATATCTTGTTAAATTAAACGATTAACTCTTCCTGTTGTATATTACCTATTCTGAATTGAAATTGTTATTTAAGACCTGCTAATAACCAAGTGATTTTGCCTACTGCTTATTTGCTAACAAAACAGCTGATGGTGAGCCCAAAATTGTCGCAAGTTGATTGTGAATTAGTTGTTGACTTATGTTTAGATATTGGCCACTCCTTATAGATTATCTGGCCGGAGTTAGCCTTACCAATACAACTAACATCAAGGTAAAGGTTATAACGCACATACGAAGGATTCAAGTAAAGGTTATGGCCCGTTTTAGAAATAACCGAAAAGGGCGCACAAAAAAATTCTGTTCAATACATATTTTGGTCGCTATAAAAGTGACGTTGGTATAATAAACACAGGCGCTTAGTAGGAAAACGATGTTACCATTGGGGTAGAAGTAAACCTCGGTTCTGTGGGAATTCCGGAAAAATACAGGCAACGAGTAACCAATCTCAAGTCTTTAATGCAGGCAGTTTCTTTAGATGAAAAATTAACGAAAAACATGAAAAATTAATTAGTTACGCTTTATCATGAGTGTGTCCTTGTTTTTAGCTATCTGAAAACTTATGTCTGTCGAAAATTTAAAGCACCTGCTGTTAGCAAAATCTCTGGGGTTGGACTTCCAAGTATTTGCGATTGGTGATTCGATAGGTTTAAAGGTAACTTTGTATTTCCGCGTGTTTCCTACCCGTTCTGGTCACTAACGAAAATTTGGCAAGGAAAAACACTTCGCCGGTCGTAAACACAATCATAGCCCTAATTGCATTATTCATGTTTCTATATATCCATTGGGCGTTCTAGATAGCCGCTAGTCCTTTTGAAAATACCTGGTTACCGTCCGGGTATAATCCAATTAATTGTTAATGCAATTACGTAAGGGACATTGCTTCCCGATTTGAAATCTTGCAAAAAAAATGAGTTAAAAACTATTTTATAAGCTGCTTGACGAGAATATTTAAATCTTGTTAATTACTGGTAATACGTTCTATAGCTAATAAGTCAATTAATTGATTTAATTTACGTCTTTCTCAAATGAATTTTATTAAATAGAATCCTGGTTTAAATATGTGTTCTCATTAACGCCTCATGGAATAACGAATATTTAATGGTTTTGGTAATAATAAATTCAATGTATAAATTAATATTACGTCTTGGATGGAAATTATAACGGGTTTGCTTTAAGAGCGTTTCTCAATAAGTCTTATTTAAAACCTTCTCGGTTCGAAGGTAAAGAATTGACTGTTAAAAATTCGAATTCTTTCCTCGTATTTATATGATTTTTTAAGGCAAGCATAATTCGGAAAATAAACAAACAATGCGATAAAATGGTTAATTTGGGGAATTAATTATATCAAGGTACGTTAGTAATTATCTGGGATATCTTTAAACAATTAGTTGCCTTACAAATCACTAAAACACTAATTGTGTGCTTATCTGATAATAAATTGTGGACTAATTTATACGTAATGGTAACTAGACAGCCAACGGATTTGAAACTGTATTCAGAAATAAGTAGGTATTTAATTAACGTTACGCGTAAAATCGCTAATTATTACATTTAAATTGTCATTTAGTTGATAACACATAACTGCTAAAAGCCGATAACCATAATCTATTCCGGCAGACAAACGAAAATAATTCAGGTCATGACTTGTTCTTGAACTTAAAAGTTTGTTAACAAATACCAAACGGTATGTTATCTGCTGTCTGTTTATCTATAAATAAATAAACAAATTAACTTTATATTAATTACAACTAATGACGAAAACTTAATTCATGCTATCGTAAAAATGTTAATTAAATCATTAGCAAAACTAAATTACTTTAACGTGTAACTAAATTCCAAGCAATAAAATGCCTTTTAAATTGATTCAAATAAATCACAGTTAAAGAGTAAAGGTATTTTGGACTTAAGTTGAGGTACACGTTACACTTAATTTAATTTCTTTATGTTTTCATTTGAAATAATAACTATTACTGACTTAAAACGATTATTGAATTTTATATTTGATTGATATCTATTCTGTTTATGATGTCGTTGGCGTAAAGGAGCTCCGTTGATCATCTTTCAACTATTCCGGCTTAGGGGCGACCTTATTTTGCATATTACGAGCGCGAGCCTTTCTTTCGCCAACCAATGTTTGCATATTTTTAGATTTAACATACGAGGTACGACAATTAAGTAATGAGACTGATGCGAAAAAAAATATCACTTATGTTTTTAGCCATATTTAGTGTAATCTCCATCAAAGTAGTTCCCTTCTGCTTGCACACACCTACTCTAGCGCTTCTGCCACTGGTGGCAACATTTCTGGAACTCTTCTCTTGGAGTGTCCTCCAAGACCCTCGTCACAGTTTTTTGGACATCATCTGTTGTTTGAAAATGGTGTCCCTTGACCACCATTTTGACTGTTGGAAATAGAAGAGTCGCACGGAGCGATATCAGGTGAATAAGGTGTCTGTAGTAGTACTAAAATGGGTTTTGAGGTTAAAAATTGCTTCACAGACAGTACAGTATGGTATGGCGCATTATCGTGATGAAGGATCCAATTATCAGCAATGTTTGCACGGACACGGAGAACTCGCTTTCGACGTCTTTCTACAATTTCTTTGTAGAAATATTGGTTAATTGTTTGGCCACTCTTTATGAACAATGCCGTTCGAATCAAAGAAGCACACAAGCATGCATTTCACTTTTGATTTTGACATGCGAGCTGTTTTTGTTCTGAGTGATCCTTTTGAACACCATTGCGAACTTTGACGTTTTGATGGTTTGATTGTCTTCCACTGCGGTCTTCTTGTTGAACATTCGTTCTGCCTTCACAAAACATTTTACGCCAACGAAAAACTTAAGCTCATTTCCAAAAGCCTTCTGAAGCTTACCGTAAGTTGTAGTCGCATTCTCACCCAATCTAACTTAAAAAGAGATGGCATATCGTTGCGCAATATTTCGCGATTCCATTTATGTTAGAGAGACAAAAACACGTGTTCCCTTATTACAGAACAACTCACGACTGAGTGGCTGCATTAATGTGCCGCTTGGGCTAGAAGTAGCTTAGAGATCAAGGTTAACGATGGAGCTCCTGCGCAAGCTACAGGCTTGCCACATCTTGCAAAAAAATCAGTCTCTTTATTTAATTGTCGTACCTCGTATATTTAGATTAATTTTGATTGTTTTTCGAATTTTTATGTGCAATACATGTTTTAAAGTGCTCATTAAATTGTATAAAGGTGTCTAGCACGAAGTTCGTGTTTTCATCTTGTTAGTCCGAATTTTCAAATCCTTAACTTTATAATGCGTGTGCAATAACTTTCAGGCCCGGCTTAACGATCTATAAAAAGAAAAGTTTTAAGTCATTTGTTTCGAGCTAAATTTAGAGTTTATTCAAAATTGCATTTCTTGTGAGTAAAATTAGCAATATTATACTGGGTGGTCGGATTGAAAACTCGCTTCAGCTATTATTTAACCAAAGTAGAGTACATTCTCAACTTTTGCTGGGACAAATATCAGGTGTCGATCAAGTACATACTTTTTAATAAAGCCTCAAATATACATTTTTAATATACAGGGTGCACTATTTTTAGTTCCTTTTTCTTTTGATAACAGTTATTAGATCTTGAGCAGTGACATACTATGAAGAGACCTCTCCCCTACATTAATAGCGAATTGCGACTTCATAATACACAGGAGCACTCAAAAATAATTAGTACTTGCCGTTTGGTGTATTTTCTTTCAGCTTTAACTGCATTCAGAATCTGTATTACCGTAGGAGAGTCTATCTACGCTATAAAGGTAGGTCTCGAACATCTTGACATACGGGATGTTCTCCACAAACTATCCCTGTTCTGCAGTACTGGACTAGAAAGCAGTGGTGCCCACAATTTCCAATTTTGACGAAACTTTACAGTGTCCAATCTTAAAAGTACCGATGGACCACGTTTCCCTCCACTATAACCTTTCCAGCCGTGGTTGAACAATAGTGAAGTCGTCGTATTCTTTATTTTCAATTCAACTTGTGACAGATAGTATCGCTATTTTTTATGCATCCTCAATTTTATGTTTATTTAAAATATTTGCTACTTTAAAGTTTAGATTAGGTATCTCAAATAGAGTTATTCGTGTTACGTTTATTGATTATCTTATTCATTATTTTTCAAATAAATTGTTTTTAAGAAAGAACTTTCTACAGGTGGAAATAACTATACTAAAATTATGTTTTCTCACTGTTTAATTTTCAATGTTTATATTTTACTAAAAATAATAAAATTTTCGGTTCAACTATTATTGTGATAAACTCTCGAGGTACGGACATGTAACATTTTTCTATGTTTCATGTCAAATAATTCAAAAACTATTCCATATATCGAAATATAATTTTCCTATTCATAATAAGCGTGAAATTTTATCTCTTACTTATGTATCACTTACTTCATGATTTTACAACAAGCAGTAGCAGCAATTGGTTGTAACAAAGGTCCCTAGAAAATACTTAATAAATTTTCGTATATCTTATTGTCAATTAATATGAGAATTTGGTAACTAAAACACGTTTTAATTTTAAGCAAAGTGTTTTCCCTTACCCACTGTTCTAATTCAAAAGCAAACATAAGAGTTTTAGGAAAACCCTTCACTAACTATAGAGGGTGTGAAAATTATAAAGAACAAAGTTTAATTCACTTGTTTATATAAACTCAAATCAGTTTAACATTTTAATCTAATTCGTAGAAAACATCGACAAATTTTGGTAATATTAATAAGTGCAAAACTAGTTTAAATTAGAAAAATGTAAACCGTTATCTACGAATCCCTATTTCCTGAGCGGTTTATGGAATAACCAATCTTAGAAATCAACCCGCACTTTTCAGTTAGTATTTATATACACTCATTGCAATGGCACTGATAAACAATATTTTTAGAATCTTACTTAATATTGTGTTATACGAGCTGCAGCCGATATATAACATGACTGGTGACGAAAGTGTGGTTTATTATCTTACAACTTAACTGCTAACCAAGTCAAACGTCAGCTGACAAATCAATATTTTGACTTAGTGTCTGCTTATTATATCTATTGCTGTCGAATATATTTATATGAGATACACTTTTCCTGATAATAATGCAGTTACTCTGTAGACAGTTATAAGTACGTTAAACTTTATTGACTTTAGGCACACCTACATTTTACAATTATTGGTGTCATATTAGATGTACGTGGGCGTATGGATAAACACTTAACTAACTATAATAAAATTGTTAGAAAATTGAAATATACTTTTATTCAACGTATTCTCCTTTTAAAGCAATACACCTCTAGCGGTCCTGCGAATTCTGTAATATACCAAAATTACAACCATCCATTTGTAAATTTTACAACTCCATTTTAACAACGATTATTATAATTTGAAAATCCCAGGTTCCGCTTTATAAAACATAGGGACATTTTTCTTAAAAGTATTACTTCAGCAATTCCCCCGAGAATGCATGCAAGTCTAAAAATGAAAATTAACCTCTCTCGTCTTCACCTTGCGATTTCAAGGATAAAACTTCGATTATCAGGCAGTAGAGACCTGAGTATTGATAAGTTAAGTCGCTTTCACCTGCATGTGCCCAGGATATATTTAAAATAAACATTTGAAGAGTTGCCCGAGTAGTATCAAGGGGATCAAATTGGTAGAAATTTGGTCTATTTAGGAAATTGTAGCAAGGGTCAACTTCAATTACCTGTCGATTCGTAATCAATGGGTTAGAGTCCGGCCAAGCTGTAAGTCGGTACGATAAGTAGAATATCCTAGGCATCACAGTTATTATTTTCGGTTCCTTCGGAAAGTTTAAGGTCTCCAAGGCACCAAGTATGTGATACATCCATTCGTTGAATCCCGCCGAACTCCACCCCTCGTTAAGTAAATGTTGCTGGGACAAATGAGTTGATCACATATAAATTCAAGACGAGTTAGCTATTCTCACAAATAAAAGACTAAAGTTTTAAATTTTAACTGTTCATGCTATCAAGATCATTACGGTCAATATTTCTTGTTCATTTTAGATTTAGTTTACTTAATAGTAATCTAAAGAGGTCCCTTGATTTAGGTATAGAAGATTGTTGTAGCATTTAGTCCCTTCCGGGGAGACATATAAATTGTTAGGTGTAACTCACATTTTTTTTGTTATCATACTCAATCTTTAAGCACAGAACTTACCCTTTTATATATGTAAACCCGTAGTTGTAGTAGCACATGCTTTCTTTCAGATATTAGTTAATTTAGGCGAATAACCTATTTTAGATAGTACGTCCAAATTTAACATTATCGAGGAAGGAGCCCAACGGCGTACCCGAAAATCACCATACAGTAAATATGTACTGATACAATTCTCGATCTAAAGGTTTTGAGACCTCTTTTTTTAACGTTAACAACAAAGCGGCGCCCTTAATTACGAGTTTTTCTCAAATTTTGACACTTACAAATCTTTCCCAAATTTTAGTCTAATTAATTTCATCGCAAATGTAGA